>VUQR01010920.1:34107-44826 GCA_015108515.1 Hemichromis elongatus | reverse complement strand
GCTGGCCTTTTTTTTTTTTTTTTTTTTTCTTATATTAGTTGCAATGTACTTTCTATCCAAATCATGGCAAGTAGTGTTAGCTACCCACAAAAATTAAATATTCCATCAGTTCATGTTTTTTTTCTTTTTTAACAGATAAATTGGTACATGAAAAAAAAATCTTTGTGTCAAGTGTATTATTATTAAATTTTAATTAGTCTGGAAATAAACCTGACAAGCACAGAGTCCTCCCAGCGATCCTTTTCCCTTCCACAGCCTGTTAAATCCCTTTTACTTTGTCAGACTGCAGCCCACACTCAGGCTTTCTATAGTAATTGCATGTTATTAGACTCATGCTCTGGCCATACTCGTGGGCCATATGGAAAACAGGAGAATGTTTCTTTGAAATTCAATTACCTCCGCCGTGCATTTATTACGTTTTCTTGCTTCATCCGAGTGATGTGCTGCAAACCTCAAGGAGCCACCGTCCTTTTTCTTAATTCACCTACATCTGCCCCACTTAGTCTATGCCAGAACAGTGTCGCATGTGAGATGTGAGGTGCCGTTTGCTACTGCTCGTCTTTCTTTTCTTTTCTTTGATAGTAGAAAACCGTGATGCTGTATGATGCAAATGAACATAGATTTGCCTTTGTTCGCGTTATGTAGGTTTAAAGGGGCAGGAGTGGTTATCGGTGCTGGAATAATTAACAGGGCAATTATTTTATTTATTGATTATTAATGAAAAACAACTTGGCTCAGCATTTTAACATTTTCAAGCAAACTGGGCAAATATAAATCTCGAGGATTTGGTTTTTACAGTTGCAAATTTCAAATTTGTGCTGGCTTGACCCACTATCCACTTCCTAAAAAGAAGACTACGTCGATCCATAGATCAAGGTAAAGCAGAGAGATTAGTCAGTGTTAGAATGATCGTGAGTTCCAGCCCTAATTCACTCTGGTATCTCTCTTCTTTAAACTGTGAGTTATTGACCACCGTGTCACGCCATACTGATTAGACTGATATTTGTGAACAGCCACATGGAAGCACTTACCATGATGTTTCAGCCTAAATTTGGACACTTCAGTTCTCCTCTTCAAATCACACCTTCAGCGAGATAAAGCTGAAGCCATCACGTCTTTCCGCTCCAGTCGGCGGCTGTCTTTCTCATCTACACAATTACGCATTTTCCACACGTGGCTACATATGGATGGCTAAGAAACAACTTAGCCATCCATATGTAGCCACACACTTCGGGTCAATATATCCGTTCTTTGTGACGGGTCCCCTCTCCTCCTTTTTCACCGTAGTTTGGGGAGCAGGAGAGGATTGTGGGTAGAACGGTCTAATTCCATCAACGATGACTGATGCTCACCCTCTCGGCAGCACCGCGCCAAGCTTTATTGCACTCATTTATACCGCTACGGGAACCGAGGAGTTCATTCGGTTGATGTTGGGGGTTTAGAAATGGTACGGTATTGCCTTTTGTATTACGGTAACATTTTAATGCTGCTATCATCTGGCCTCCTTCGGGGTGTTTTCCACTCTCCTCTGCAATCATTGTGTTTAGGAATGAGAAAACATTCCCAAGAATATTCAGCACTCCCCTGAAGGGATTTTTCTTTTTTTTTCCTCAAGTGGGGGGAAAAAAAATGTTAAGCCTGAACTTCTGCTACGTGCATTTTTAATTCACATATGGAATACGGGCCATACAGGCCCTCGCTCCTCCTTTATTGTCAGCCGAACCACAATGCAGTGCCACTCGGTGCCAGAGATGATTGCCCCGGCTTCATTTGGTATAAAGGCGAGCCTCGTTAGCGCTCCTAATCGTTTTATGGCCTTCCCACCAACCGATGTCCGCACTGCTCCCACCAGGCTCTCAATACGTTGCACAGCCATAAAAGTAATTAGATTGGCTTTGTGTTGCAACTAATCTGCACGCAGTTATTGCGCCCACACAGCTAATGAGCATTGCAGGAAAGAGGGGTTGTGGTACAAGTGTGGGCTGAACCTCGAGGTGAAACTTGAGGTTTCTGAGAGAGATCTGTGTGTGTGTGTGCGCATTCTCGTGTGTATGCCTTTGTGAGGTCCAATGTGATCCGCGCTGTTTTAACAATGTTTGGGTTATGGTTGCGATCGGGTTAAGGATACGGATCAGGCTCGTAGTTACAACAGAGGAGCTCAAAGTTAACAGCTAATTATGTTCCAAATGATTCATTTATCAAATGGTTAAAAAAAAAGCACAACCTTTCCAACTTCTGAATTAGTGGGGGAAATATACGCTACTCAGGTCCGTCCACTTTCCTAAGCGATTTAGCTTTGACCAACATGCGAAAGTATTCAAGATTTGAGCTTTTCTCACAAGTTTGCAGCTGCTTTTAAGGAGACGGTATATCAAAATGTGTGCCATTATCCCTACAGCAGCCCAGGACAGATATCTTTCCACGTTGCCGGGGCAACAAATACTATGAAGGCATTTGTTTCAAAATCGTCAACCTCTTTTGGGCTAAGAAATTCTCCCAGTTTAGCATTAAAAACGTGTATGTGCACATCTGAGTCACGCCCATGTTCGCAGTCATGAACTATTTGCTACCACAAAATTTTAAATTTATGTCAGGTGTCTGTTTTTGAGTGCACATACCTGCCACAGCCCGATCACAGGAACACAGGAAGTGTTCGTGTATGGGGAGGACTGTCACAATGTCAGCTGTTGTCTTTTTCATTAACACCCACTAACATCCATCACATCTCATTGTGTAACCCTTCTGAGTCTCCAGCATGGTCCCCCCCCCCTCCTCTCTCACATCACCCTCCCTCCCTGTCTGTCTGTGTGACTCACCTTCATTTTGACCTGAGAAGAGACGAGCTCAGGGTGCGTCTGCCCCACTAACTGCTGGTAAGTGTCTGCGGTTTGGGCTCGGGCGGGTGAAGGGGGTGCGGCGGGGAGATTTTGTGAGGGTATCTTGTGTCGGGGATGGCTGCTAGTTTTAGTGGGCTACTGTGATTTTCATGCTTTGAATTTGTACCGAGGGATCATGTGTTGTTTTCTCTATTTTAAGTCACGATGTCTGTGCAAATATAACTCGGTAGCGGTTTAGTTTTCTAAACGAAACGCCGTTTTCATAAAAATATGTGTTGATGTGTGCTGCTGTACAGGCAATGTGGTGTTTTCGCCTCACTAATTTATGAGGGCTATCAAGAAAACTAAAAAAAACCCTCTATTTTCTGTTGTTTCTTTAAGTATTTTGTATGTTTACAGCATGAAATTCACCACATTTGGTAGCCTAGCCACAGCTGTATACACATCTGTACACGCTGTAAACGTATTGGGTGTAATTTTGCATGATGTGCATATAGTTTATTTCTGCAAAAGTTCGCATAAAAAACGAAATTCTTCTACTCACTTCACATGTTGGCACGTTTGAATCTTTCTTGCCTTCCTTGAGGCTCTTCAGCCCCATAAATATTTAACAGAACACAAAAAAGTCATCAGTATTTATTTAACACTGGGAGTGTAAAACTCCCACAAGTCCCAGAGTCATATTAGCTTTTATGAGTACAAGCAGCGCTCTGATCAACACATCGTTACTGACAATTTTGCTTTGTCGCAAAGACATTTCCAGCAGCTTAAGGCAGTTTTGTTCATGTTAGAGCCACAAAGGGTGATACAGAAGGTGGTAAGACATTTTAGCTCTTATTTAGATTTCAAAACTCTTTTATACAGGTTGAGTGATTGTGTCATATAAACATGTATATAATGTCAATAACTACTCTGAGAAGAAACAGTTCTGTGTTACCACACATTTGCAGTTTGACAGCATCCTGCGCTTAGATCCGATCAATATGTCTTTCTACACATCGTTTTTAACCCAATTTTTAAATCTGTGGATTATTGTCTAGTTATAGTACATAAACAAAAGGTTTTTATTAGTTACGATATGGTGCAAAAGTCTCGAGCCACGACTCATTTCTTTATATTTTGCTAGAAAATGGGCAGCAGGCGATAATTTATTGAAATACGTACGATCACAAATGGAAATGTAGTATTTAAAGCAAACAGAGAGTTTGTACAACTGTAGCAAGCTTGAAAGTCGATATTTGGTATGACCACCTTTATTCTTCATCACATCCTGAACTCTCTTTAGGAAACATTTCTTGTAATTTCTTTGAGTAGTCTTCAGGTATAGTTTTCCAGGCTTCTTGAAGGACATTCTTGGATGTTGGCTGCCTTTTGTTCTGGTCTCAGTCCAGATGATCCACACAGCTTTAGTAATGTTGAGGTCCAGGGTTTGGGGAGGCCAATCCATGACTGGTGTTTGGCATCAGTGACATGCTGAATCAGAGACTTTCTAGATTAGGGGTGGGGAACTCCAGGCCCCGAGGGCCGGTGTCCTGCAGGTTTTAGATGTGTCCTTTATCCAACACAGCTGAATCAAATGGCTAAATGACCTCCTCAACTCTTGAAGTTCTCCAGAGGCCTGGTAATGAACTAATTTGATTCAGGTGTGTTGACCCAGGATAATATCTTAAAACCTGCAGGACACCGACCCTTGAGGCCTGGAGTTCCCCACCCCTGTTCTGGTACTGCATGTTGGATCAAAACTGTGACTGAGGCTCCAGTGTATTCTACAGACAGACACTGTTGGGCCTCTACTGACCCCCTCCGTAATTATCACTCCATAAGACCTGTTTCCACTGATTGTCAGTCCAGTTCTTGTATAATTTGGCATACCTCAGCCTTTCTCCCCATTTTCCTTCCTTAAGAACGGCTTCTTGACAGCCACCTTTCCACTGAGACTATTTGTGATGAGGCTTCAGTAAACAGTAGATGGATGAAGGGCTAGATGCATGTGTGAGGTCTTTGCTGGATCCCCCCCTTATCAGTTTCCTCAAATTATTTTCAAGAACACACTGCCATTGTCTGGTATGTGTAGACAAAGCACTGGTTCATCCCCTGAGTTAGGTGTCCTTTTAAGGTGCTTGAATGATTCATTCAAGTATTTGGTGACTTCAGGTACAAGGACTGGATCGAAAGTGAGGGGGAAAGCAGCCAAAGTCCAGAGAAAGACTTCCTGAAAGTCGGGAGAACGATTGTCTCAGACTACTTTAAAGATTACTAGAAGGTGTGGCCCCGTGGAAGAAAATATAAATAAATGAGGGCTGGATCAAGACTTTTGCACTATATATATATAATGTTTTTTTACCCAACATTTTTAACCCAATGAACATTTTCTGTGATGTTCATTAGTTGGTATCTTCTGTGGATTACCATCAAAGTATAGTAGCTAGACGATTAAAGTGTGTCTCTGATCATATGCGTGGTGATTGTGTCCTCACTGAGCTGCCGCTTTCATGTTTTCAGTCAAACACCAGCAGCAACGGTCCAGGCGGGTACAGCCAGCCGGGCCGTCACTCGGTGTCGGTCGAGGTGCAGATGCAAAGACAGAGGCAGGAGGAGAGAGACTCGTTCACCCAGGCGCAGCGACAGTACAGCTCCCTGCCGCGGTAAGATTGATGGATGCACAACTTGACACGATTGCGTTTGATGTTTATTTCTGTTCGACAATCAATATGTACCAAGAGATTTCTGTGCTTCTGTCTAATTTGAAAAGTGTCCTGGAGTTTGTGACTGTTTGAGATCTGTAATCCGGCGTCATGGATCTCAAGCAGTGGCGTGTGCGTGGTTTTCTGCGTGCGCGTTGGTGTGCGCGCCCTGTCTGATTACGTCTGAGTCATCGTAATAGCCCAGTGACAGTAGTGATGGCAGATTAAATTTGTATATACATTTATAAACCATCTGAGTAAGAAGAAGGGACGTAGCTGGTCAGCTTCTGACCACAAAGCAGCACACACGCACTCTCAGTGTCAGGATGGACAGATCGTGTTACCCTCCTCCAAAGATATGACATGATTGCTTTCCTCTCCCTTAATGTAATTCCCTTTGATCTGCATGAGATGCGCGTCTCTTGTTCCAGGAAGTGCTGGGGTGGGTGTGTGTGTTTTTTTCGCCTCTCTATTCTATTTTTTGTTTTTGTTTTTTAATTGGAAGTTTTGATTATTGCTCGGATGCATTTGGTGTGAGTTCAGGGTTGATTTTGGTGAAATGTTTCCCTCCAGGGTGGACATTTTCAGCACCCCTGAACACATTACATATATTTACATATTTGTAGCTTTTTTTTTTTATTATTTCAAAGCAAAACCTCTGAAGCAAAAGTGAGCCCCTCTAAAAATGCTAAACCATTTAGAAAGTGACAAAATAAAAATGATCGTTTCCCTTTCTCAGTATCGTGTTTTTGAAAATAAAAATAAAAAACCTGCAATGATCCAACATTAAGTAACAATGACACCTAGTTAACTTTAAGCATTAAAAGTCCAGAATGAAACGTTGTTCACGGCTACCGTCGCCTTTCCCGAAGCCATCCGTGTAGTTTCTCGTCAAACTTATTTTAAGGCCGACTCTGTTTAAGCGCACGCATCCCGGTGCGTGTCGCCTCGCACTTACTATGCATATACAACATTTAATACATTATCTTCTCTTACTTCACCGTAGTACTCTAATCCACTGTTATCAACATAAATCCCTTCCTTGATAAATATTGCAGGCAGCTTCGCTGAAAGATTAATGAACTACCGCCGCGCTCCAGCGGTCAGAGGCAACATCCTGTGGCCGCGTACCCTCACTTTTACACTAATTCCATTAATAAACTGCTCTGTTTGGATAAACACGGCTGCAGTTTCTCCAGAACACTAAGTATTGTTTGACTGAGAAGCATAACATCCTTTGGAGTCGGAGGCTTTAAATTTTCCATTTTGAAGTTCTCGGCTCTGATGAGCGTCGCGTGGATGAGCATCGCTAATAACCGTGTCATTCCTTAAAAACGGCTTTTATTCTCGACAAAGGCCGGCTCTCTTCTGGATGAGACCCTTTCCCAAACAAGGAGGTATGAGTGAAAATAACCAGCTAACGTTGGAAGTATTGATGAGGAATGGAGAGCCCTCGTCTTTATCACAGATCACAACCGTTGATCTGTGAGCCAAAGTAATGCCATGCCTGAAATCCGAAGGCTGGCTGCAACAGCTGGCATTTGGTTTTACTTGCGTGTGCCTGCGTGCATGCGTGGGTGTCGCAACCACATGTCATGACACCCCTGCCCCATCTCCCCCCTTTTTTTTTTTTTCCCGTCGGCCTCCCTCTGTCACCTTTTTCCTCTCTCTTTCTTCATGCTTCACCGTGTGCATGAGTGGAATACAGAGCGGTATACATCTTTCTGTATTTACCACACATGTACATGCTCCCTGTTGGCACAGCATAAGACCGAGGCGGTGATCTGGTTTGCATTTCTCAGCAGGGAGGCAGACCGGCTTTGGCCCTCTTTGTCAACAATATGAAATGAAATCAGATGCCGGGGACGCCTGTCTCTGAAAATTGGAAGCGCTCAGGCGTGTGCAAGAATAAACCTGGGCTATATACTCCTATCTCGCCGATCGAGGAGCGTATCCATTCCCAATCGCATTCAATCCCCGTTGAATAAAAACAAAGGTCTTTTTGCTTCTCATTAAGGATTTTTTCCCCCTCCTCTTCCTACTGAAATCCAAACACAGGAATAATACGATTTCTTCACAGCTGGCTGATAAACCTGCTAATTATGCATGGCTCACAGTCAAATGCCCATTGATGTTTTTGTGCGTCGCCGTCTTCTATGTCTCTTGCTCCCGTTTTGCCCTCGGGATAAACGGGTGGAGCTGTTAGACTCATGCATATCATATAGGCTCACAAACACACACAAAGGCAAGGCTGCCACAAAGAGGCTAGCCAAGCAGAAATGAGAGGTGATGTCACACATCTGGACTCTCCCCCTCCCGTCTGTCTATCTTTCTTGTAAAGGCCAGGGCAGTCCCCCAGAATCACCACAGCCAACTGCTCCCGTAAAACCGTTGTGTCGGGTGTTGCATATCAGCCCGTGTGAATCCATAGGGGACGAGATGGTCCCCTCATTTTTCTAGCTGCAAAAGGTCTGCTATTTGTGTCTGTCAGATATCATCGCTCTGCTATTACTGTCTGTCAGATCCAATGGCTGTTTCAGTCCGTCTCAACGTGGGCCCAGTGTGCTGGAAGGAGACTCTGACATGGTTAGGTATCCCTGTGTGTGGTTGCTGTGGGTTGATAGTTGCCCAGAGGCAGTTTGTGAGGCTCTAATGGTGCCTCATTTTCATTGAATGTGATGTTTTGGCTCCTGTGCCACCGACACTATCATTTTTTATTTTTTTTTCAACAACAGAAAACAAAAAATCCAAACACTAGTGCTTTGCCTAGAGGTAACGGGTTGAGATGTGAATAATAAACCCAAATTAGTTTTCTGTTGTTTCTAAATGGAGAGAATATTTGTTAATTTTACCTCAAATACACAATCAAAATATTCATTTTCAGATGTGTTAGTGATTATTACATCAGTTTAAAAATAAATAAATTAGTTCCATCATGTCAGTTCAGTCACGTTATGTTACTGGTTGTAATACAACCCTGTCAGTTAATGGTTGGAAGGCCACCGACAGAGAAACATGTGCCAAAGCCCCTTCTTGATTTTTAAAGAAACCCATTCAGGATCCACACTAAAATATTTCTTTGCTCATGTAAGCAGACAGACAATGGCCTAGAACAGAGAAATCCACCTTAAATATCACCTTAACCTTAATAAAAGAGTTTTATGTGCACATCTTAATGGCAGCATTACAGCTTATGTTTGCATCGTCTATGTGAAGGTAGCCTAAAAATACTAACCACTTTTAATAGCAGTAAATATAGGAGGACAAAACTATTGACAATAAACTTTGTTCTTTCTCTAAATTCTGTAAATTGAAAACCTCGTGATGTAATTTCAAGTCATTGGACAAAAATATCTTACCTAATGGTCGAGCTGGTAGAGCTTTTAATGTGGCAGAGAGAGGAAAAGCTTAAAAAAAGCTGACTTTGACATAAGACTGTTGATATTTTATACTCTGTTTCAAAAAGTGCCTCCCCTTTTCTTTGTTATCAAGCCTACACTTTGAATTGCAGCGTTTGCTCCAACCGATGACGTTAGTTTGTAACGGATAAAGTCATAAAATCCCATGTGGCATAATCCCTAAAAACAGATTGTGCACATGAATATCTAGAATCTATAGACAAGACAGCTTTCTGGCTGCTGTTTATGGCCTAGTAGTTAAAGAGGAGGCTGGTCCTTGTGGATCAAAATAAGGATCGCATTTTCCGAAATGAAATCTCTATCGAAACTGTCAGCGATCATCTTTGGACAATGTAACAGGAAGTCAGAGCCAGGCCATCCAAAGGCAAGGTCAGAAAACAGTTTCCAGATTGCTGATGGCACGATTAACTGAGCAGGGAGTAAAAATGAGGCAATGAAAACGACCGAGGGTTAATTATTTATGAATATGTCAAAAGTGCTTTCACATTTCCCATTGCTCTATTTTCCTTTCTACTTCAGGCAACCCAGGAAGAACCCTAGCACCATCTCCCAAGACTCTTGGGATAAGGCATACCCACCTGGTGAAGGCTTCCAGACTGCTAAGGACAACCCCAGGTACTCCAGCTACCAGGGCTCCAGGAACGGCTATCCAGGTGGAGGCGGTGTCAATGCCAGAGTCCTTCTGGAGGCCCAGGAGCTCCTGAGGCAGGAGCAGAGACGCAGAGAGCAAGAAGCCAAAGGGAAATTAATGCAGGAAAGTGGCGGCAACAGCAGCTATGAGGGGTACACGGCACATCTGAAAGACCCCGCCTCCCCTAAAGGTCCATACCGACATGACGTGCCACCTTCGCCTTCACAGTTAGCGAGGCTTAATAGATTGGGTTCTGAGAAAGGAAGACTTTTTTATTCTTGAAGAGCATTGTTGGACTAGTTGATGAAGAGCCAAATGAAATGATTAGAGCCAAGGGGATTGTTTTAAAGAAAGAAAAATGGACACTATGAATCTTGACAGGGGACAACCTAGAGGTCTTATAGTTTAGCAGTGATCTTATAGGTAAACAGTTGTGAAGTGTACTCGGTATGTGGGTGTTTGTGTTGAGTCCTCCCGCTGTGAGGATGACCTATACTAGTCAGTCATTCACCCTCCTACAAACAGTGCCTTCTCTGCATTCACGGACACGAAGCTCTGATTCATCGAGATCTGGCGTCGTCGTGTACTGACAATCAAATGGGCAGACAGGCAAGTGAGTGGGCGCCTTTTTTTTGAGCCCACGGGGAGGCGTAAGTTTCTGTGTGGGTTTTGTATGTGGGCATGTGACAAGGTACATGTTTCACTATCAAGAATGTGTCCCGCGGATGACTCTGCCCACCTGTCGCATTCGGCCCCGACAGATGCTTGCCGGTGTTTATCGGCATTCTGTTTTCTCTACTTTTAGTCTTCTCTCCACAGCGATGCAACTCGCACAGTACTCCACGGGGAGCACAGAAAACAAGGCAAAGTGTGCGAAAGAAAGCGGGGCGCATTGTGTGTGTTATTAATGAAAAAGACCCCCTCATAAATGATTCATGTTTTGCGTTATCTCCACAGAGGAGACTCAGGCAGAGAGGGTAGACAGCTCTGATCCTCTGCCTGGCCCCTCTGCTTGGCTCTGGGCTTGACTTGCCCGCCCGCCCGCCTGTCTGTCTGGAGCCCTCATCCTCTCCGCGTTGTTCTCGTCTTCTCTCTGTTCATTACGCTCCTGTTTTTTTGTTTTTTTTTTCTACCTCATCACCCCCCTA
>VUQR01010920.1:0-32018 GCA_015108515.1 Hemichromis elongatus | reverse complement strand
AAAAAACTGCTACCAAAAAAAAAAAAAAGAAATAGACACAAGCTGTGCAGATGAGAGTAAAAGCATTCTCCATTATTTTAGCAGAGTGTTTGGTTCCTGCTGTGAACACAAATTGCAGACCAGCATATTTAGAAGGATGTCTTTGACCTGTGCTCTAAATACAGCGGATTTAGCTGTTCTGTTACGCCGTCTGTTATCAATAAGTGCCTGAGATAATATCACAAAATGTTACACAAAGAAGCTTGTGATGTGTTTTTTTTTTCTGCCAGTGACACTGCAGCACACAGATTACAGCGGATTCTCTTTTCTTTTTAAACATTTTAAATACATACTAAGGGTACACCTTCCTGAATATTTTTCTTATTAATATTTGTAAGAGCCAACAGTTGCAGACAGTTATCATTGTATTTGTACTCTGTTTGATATGCCTTCAACCATACTGCACCATGATGTGTTTTAAAGTGTCTCAGAAGAAGTGGAAGTGGAAGACGCTGATGTGCAATTGTTTTGTTGTTTTGTTGTTGGGGTTTTTTTTTTTTTCCCAAAAAACTTTTACATGATCTATTGAGAAATGTATGCAGCCGCTTCTTCCTGTACATATCAAATTTAGAATAAAACATAAGGCTGTTGCATCCTGTTTACAACCTCGCCTTGCCTCGTGTCTTGCTCCCCCACCCGATCTTTTCTTCCCAGCCCCGACTCTGAACCCCGATCGGTCGTGTCGTCAATTAACGACGAGGGGACTCTGCAGTCAGATGTCAAACCTGTCAGGGCTGCTCGCTGATGTCTTTTTTCAGAAAGATAAACTGAGAGAGTTTGATGGATAAAGCGGAGATAACATGATGAAATCATTAATTCCCGTGGGGGGGGAGGGATGCTGCAGCAGTTGATGTACAAACATAACTGAAACAAACATTTGGCTGGTGGGTAACGGCGCTCTCTTCGCCCGTGTAACCGATCTGGTGAATACAATGAGGTAATCTCCTGAAACACCACTGCGTTTCCTGTTATTAAGTCCAACTTCATTCCCATTGTGCCTCACAGGGGACCTTTTGAGCAGCTCCCTGCTACTGTTTTTGTTCTTCAGGCCAAAGGTGACATCCTAACCAAATACAATTAATGCTGCTTAAGACAACAGCCTGCATGTGTTGAGAGAAACTAAGATATAGGTACACAGGAAAAAGAGCTGGAAGCAGTTTAATCTCTCTCCCTCATCCTGTGCTTTTCTCATTCACAGCAGCCGTTCTTTTTACTGGGTTAATAGCATGACATTAAGAAGGAATTATACATGCCATGTGTAACAATGCCACGATCAGAGTGAGACAACAGAAGGGATTTTGTATGCTTAGTTCTTCTTTGAAATTTTGAGTCACAGGCTGTCGATGATAACCTTCAGACCACATCCTTTAAGGTTCACTGAGGAAGCTCGCATGAATGCCCAGCCATTCACGTTTGCATTTATGAGGGCATTTGGCACTGACAAGTGTGGATTTACAAGAACACAGGATGCCGTTTCAGCTGTCTCGTGGTATTCAAATACAGCTGAAATATGGAACATGCACAGCACTCCCAGGGTTTACTGCGGTACACTGAGACCCAGTCAGAACTAACAGGTGCTCTCAGGCTTCAGCTCATACCTTGTAGACTTAGGCTCATATGCTGTTGTTTTATATCGTGGTCTCCTTTATCCAAGGATCGAATTTGGTTCAAAACCATAAATGTTCAAAAACAAAAAAAGATAAAACCACTGTGTACATCCCATTGGGAATAGGGAAAGAAAGTCATATCATTGGAAGTCATATGTAATTTAACGCACATGCAGGAAACTTCCAATGTTACATCAGCCAAAACGGTAGACTCAGAATAGACTAGCTCGATAACATAGAATATGACACAAAAAACATCTCAGTAAAGGAAAATGGTTCAATAGAATAAAGTGAAAAAAATAAAACATGAAAAACTAAAATAGCTCAGAGAAATAAAGAATTAAACAAAAAAGTAGAGTAAATGTCAAATATGGGACTCTCCACCATTTGACCCTAGAACTGAAGAAGCTTCTTGGATGAGAGGTGAAACTTCTTCAAGCAGCCTAAAGAAGTCCAGATGCCTTTTTCTTTACAAGCTCCTTAGACTAAATGTCAGATAGCTAGCATAGGGCAGGAGTCAAACCATGGGCATAACTTTTGCTGGTAATAATTGAAATGATTAAAAAAAAGTCTACAAGCTATTTATGCAAGGTAATAGTTTATTTTATTTTATTGGGGGGTTATATTGGCTGGGTCTGATTATTGGGAAGGGTCATAACCCCCCTAATCACCCTATAAATCACGCCCCTGAGTCAAACCTTGCTGCATGCTGCCCAATAGTGTGTTTTCAGAGTACATATTACTTGCTGACTTGTTTGAAGTCTTTAGTTCTCCATGAATTTAGTTGAACTCAGTGACCTGCAACTCTGGCCCAATATGTTTTCCAATAGAGCTGCAATCTTCAGAATGAGGCAACACATTGTAACATAAGATTTATTTCCTGTTTCCTACAACATGTTATCAGTGACTAAATGCAGTTTTTCTTGAGCATAACAATAATAATAATAATAACTGAAACAATCAGTCCTTAATATGTTTTGGCGCAATGTCGAGAATGTCCATGGACAAGTTCCAGTAATTAAGGAGTTATTTCTCTTGGCTGTGCAAAACATGACTACACTTTCATACTGTTTACCATTAATAATTCCAGTACGACTTTACCACCTTGCTGGAAATCTCTCCAAAAATCCTTTTTGGGAAGAAAAGCTCTGATGTCTTCCCAACACCCTCCCCCCCTCTTAAAGGTGATCGTCTTCGTGTAACCTTCATCTGCTTCAGTTCTCAGCCAAAAGCTGCATAATGAGTTCCAAAAACATCTCTGAAATATGGAAATGGCACTTATCCACTGCAAGAATTAACCTCAATTAAATCATATCTCTATTAACCGTAAACATCAGGCTAATGTGTTTCACATAAAAGCTTTCATCACTGTATCCTACTCATAACACTTTGCCAAGTTTAAAAAAATGCCAGAGGAAAATTCTAAATAGCCCAAATAAGTGCTGGCACTACTTTGAATTTACACACATTTAACAGAAATGGCTATAAGCAGACATATCCTTAAGAAACCTGCTTGTATAAAGGCTACGTTTGGCTGAGAGCCTATAAACGATTAAAAATTTGCATGCAAATAATCTCATACAAATTGGAAAGCTAAATTAAGTTTTTAATTCATGATGAAGTGAGCGACTGTACAGGAAAATGTATTTCCTGTACATATATAGATATTTGCCAAAGACTTTTACACATTGCTGATAAAGCCTTTTAATGCCATCTCAATCTGTACGTACTTCACAGCATTCCAGAGCTTTAAATCCAGTATCTGTGGAGACATCTGCACACTGATGCATGTGCTTCACATCAGCCAGCAATAGCTGGGTTTCCAGAGCCGAATGAGGCAACAGAGTAAGCTAATCCAGCTGAGACCATGCCTGAGTTTACAGTGTTCAAACACCGGAAGCATCCAAAGAAACAAAAAAAAGAAAAGGAAGGAAACTCCGATCTCACTTCCTGTTAGAGAGACAAAAACTCTGCTGCAGGTCTAAAGTTAAGGAAAAAAAGGTTGCTGCTTAATTATTCTAGTTGCTTACTCTGTTTTTAATTGAAGTAATAATTGGTTTTCAAAATGTAATCACAAGTCTGTTTATAAAAAGGGATTCTTTCATTTTTACCTTTCCCCCCCCATTCACTAATGTGTCTGCTTATCAATCATGCAATTAATTTGTTTTCTGCTGTTTATGTTTTCCATTTTCTGATTGTCTTAAGTTAATTAGATTAAGTTTATGTATTGGTGTGGTCGGGGCAATCAGAAACTGATTGTTTTGCTACATGTTTTTTTTTTCTTTAGGTTTTTCATAAATTATATAAATAAAAATGTAATTAATCGATTTGTAATTGTTTTGTTTTTCTTTTTTACTTCTGGGAATAATAACAAACTAATTGTTTTAAATTGATGTAATAGTGAAAAGACTTTGGATTCTACAGTTTGTGCACGCAGCGCCTTTCGCAAGCAAGTAAGCTGTACCTTATGTTATTTCTCATTTTCCCTTTAGCAGCATTACAACATTTTAATGCACTCCGCATCACCCCCGGAGCATTGTCACGGATCATTTCAACCACTACCCTTTCTGTCAACACCGAGCCAAAACAAGAAGCCGCTAAACCTTTTGTTTTACAGCCATCCGTGCACCGTGATGCTATTATCAAAGCCTATCATTATGTTTAATGTCATACTCACCTTGTGTAGGGGCCAGCCAAGCCATTTAGCTCCTGGGAGGTCGGGTAAAGGCCTATTCGGAGGTGACACCTGTTTTTGCTCTCTTTTTACCCCCCCCTTCTGCCATAATGTTTAGGAAGGATCGCTCGTAGGTGATGCCATGCTTCTGGAATTTGGGCAGGAAGCTGGAGAAGTCGCAAAAGGAGGCCAAGACATGGGAGCGTAAATCAAGACGGGGGGGACAGAGGAAACTAACCGAGGAAGTTCTCCAGATTTAACATCCTCTCCATTTGTCAGACATCTGGAAGCAGGGTGTGAAGTTTTGACCCTCATAAAACTACGCAGACTCAATAACTCACATGCAACTATTATCATAAATGTGTAACAAATATGTCTGTTAGTGTTTACTACTGTAAATCTGCAGAACGTGTCCATTTCAGGGAAAACAAAGGCTTTAAAAGTATCGAATGTATTTGTCAGTGTCCTGAGATGAGATGTTGCTGTATGCAAAACAAATTGCTGCATATTTATCAAATATGTTTTTAATTGTTATTAGTTGTGGTTATTCCATAAATTTCCCTCATCCTTTTAAATGTGATGTCATAATTGCATTTTAAAAAGATCCTAATTATCCCATTTTCTTTGATTTATTTAAATTAGCTATGCAGAGGTGCTGAAGTCTGTCACAGCTGTCACAGGGGGAACGGCGGGATAAACCTTGGACAAGTCTAATGCAAGGCTAAGACAGAAAAACCAAGAACTATTCACACCTGTGACTTCCAGTTAAACTAACCCCATGCATATACAGGAGTACCTGAAGGGAACCCACCATTTTCAAGCTGTGAGGCAGCAGTTCTAACCTCTGCGTCACTGTTCTGCCCAGTCTATTTCTTAATTCTTGTTATTCTACTTGCACCTTTCCCTCATGCTTTTAACTGTGCTGTTATAAATGCAATTAAAACTTCTTTTTTTCCTGCTCTTGTTCGTTTGGTTTGTTCCAGCTGTTTTCTATCTCAAACGTCAATGTTCTCATGAAACCTGTTTGTTGAGTTTGTTGAGAAAATAAAACCTTTATTTATTGTTGGGAGCTTCACTGGTGGAGATTTGAGAATTTGAAGAGAAACCAAACAAATATCACAGAAAACTGTTTGGATTTTCAAGCCCCCCAAAAATAAATGCAAGTTAGTACTAACACAGAGGAAACATTGCAATGCTAATTAAGTCTGTAAATCAGCAAACACAGACATGGACCTCCATCAAGCATCACCAGCACAGATTGGGAAGAACGGAGCCTCAAATCCTAAGAGCATGGACTCCGACAGGATTCTGTCCAACTTCCCACTGTCAAATGCTCCATGAAATGGCTCTAACACACCCAGCTCTCTTCTGCTTTGCCCTGCTTAGCCATGAAACCCTCTTCCTGGATTTCATGCCTCTGTAGCTGGACATTGAGCTGTCTGATGCTGGCGGGTTCCCAAGTTTGCCTCAGAGAGGATGAGCGGCTCTTATCCCCTGCAGTATCCTGCAGAAACTCTCATCTGATAGGCACAGCATGTATGTGAGTCACATAAATGTTACGCTCTCAGCTCTAGCAAGGCCACAGGCTGCTAATAAGACTATTAAGTGTCACATTTAGCTCAGTATGTGTGTATATATATATATACACACATACACACATTATATATATATATATATATATAAAGAAACTGAAAAAAGATTTAATCAAAAAGTTTGTTTGCAGAGGTTTTTTGAGAAAAAGCTGGTAAACTCTACTTTTTTTTTCCTTCCCCTGGTAAATATCAGCCCATTCCTGTTTCCAGAGCACGAAATACTCATTTGGCGTCATTGCTGTCACTAACCATGTGTTGCATATGGACCCCTTCGGCGTCACATTTTATTTGCACCTGGGTTCAATATTCAACATGCAAGATTAATAGAGCCTTAGGTTAACCAAAACCCACAAACTCTAGCCAAATGAAGTTTTTTTTTTTTTTTTTTTTTTCTGCACCTAAACCAAAGCAGAGTATGAAAATAAAGTCTCCAATCAGGACACGCAGCCGCACGGCGTGCTTGGGGTCTGTGGTCATGTTCTTCCTCTTTAAAAGGGGCCAATATCCTGACATTTAACAACAACACAGCTGGGACTGCAAGACACAAAAGAAAAGAAAACTTTTGGAATTGTCTTTTACTTTTAATCGATAATAACACACAATTGCTTTTTATTAGGTACATGGTTTTTGTGTGTGTGTGTGTGTGTGTGTGTGTGTAACCTGCACCTGTACACAATCAGTTAAGAATCACCACCTGTTGAATCTTTAAAATGCAAAAGATGTTATCTGCTTATATTTTCTTTTCAGTCCACAGGTGGAGGAGGTGAGTATTTACCATTTAAAAGAAAAGTCCGTCGTGTACTGAATTCGTTTTAACGGTGTGATTTGTGATTACATCGAGCACAGGAAGCCTGCTTTCCATTTTGTTGCACTAACATTAAAAAGCTCATGTGGCCTGTGTCCTGAACAATTTGAAGGCTTGCTCAATGGTTCCTGAATGCAGATGGATAGATAATGATGTTGTTGGTTCAGGCCTCGTGAAACGAATTACTTTGTGTTTTTGTAATTACGACGCACGATTGATGATCGCCTGGATTTGATTTTATCTTGTTAATCACTCAGGACAACAACGTTGAGTTGTCATTTTTTTCCCGGAATTTGTGCAAAGAAACTTAGGAGACCTTAAAGTTTCACAATACCTATTAGCAAAGACTTTATTTACCAGCTTTACTTTCTGCCTGCCTGTTACTTATTTGTCCTTTTGTGGGAAAATTTACTTTCACTTTGCTTCTGTCATTATTTCATTCCACCTCCAGCTGATTTTGGGAGTTCACTGCAGTTCTATGCTTGACTGACAACTCGATTCTCACTTCTCTGCTCGTCTCCTAGTCTGCTGTGCCTTTGCCCTTGAATTTTGACATGGTGCTGCTCCATTGCCTTAAACTCTCCCGCTGCTTCCTGTCCTAATTTTCAGGTTGCTGTGAGGAGGTACAAAAATATTGCAAATGAAGGAAATGACCTCAGGGTTGGAGCACAGTTTTATTAGAGAGAGGCAAGAGTACGATGAACCGTGGAACCAGATGTTGTGTGATCACAGGGATGAGGAGATGAGTGGAGGGGAAAGTACCGCCACCTGTGGAGGGAGGTGCTGCTGCTGGTGACCATCTGGTGAAAGTGCTGAAGGACCGAAATCAGCGAGTTGCTCTTCAAAATTCTCTCACTTCAGACTACTACTTAGCAAAGGGATGGAAAGTGAAAACCAGTTCCAACCAAAAGTGATACCAAATTGTCAGCAGTTGGACTCATGTCCCTGTTGGCATGCTTGTTTAGTAGATAGTAATGTCAGACTCGTGGCCTGAGTCTAATACAAACCTTTCTATTTACTCTGCATTGACAGCATATTCAGATTCCCAGTTTCCCTCAGGAATCAATAAGTAAATCGATTAAAGAATCAAATCTGTAAGAAGAATTAGAAATTCGGTTACCAGTACAATCTTACAAGTATACCCCTTGTTACATTCCCCTAAAAAGGTCCAAACGATGGGGAAAGTAACAAGTGGGGGCTCGTCCGGGATTTGAACCTGGGACCGCTTGCACCCCAAACGAGAATCATACGCCTAGACCCTTTTAGAGGAACATAATGTAATGTAACTGTGAGTCCGATATCAGCCTTCCTGAGCCCGTCAGCTGCTAGCAGCTGTGTGGTTTCTGCGTGTGCTACACACTTTCCCGTGTTGTTTTGTGTTTCTGTTGTCAGGGGCGTAGCACCCTAATGAACACATTATTTGGTTGTTAAATGTGCTTAATATTTTTCACTCTTCTTGCGGTTTCCATTTATAGTTAAATTCAAACATAACAACTCCTGATTTTTCCCCTCCATCCCCAACCATCCATCCATTTTTGTACATGTGTTTAAAAAACAAAGCCTCCAGTAAATATTGGTATGTGTTGACAGTATGTGGGAGTTTAATTTTAGAGAGCATAGAAATGTTTCTAAAAAGGTACCTGCATGTTCACTGGTCCATGTTCAGCGCTTTCGGTTTGCACACATCTTATTATTTCCTCTCTTCCTCCCACCTGCTGATTTGAGTTGCTGATAAAAGAAGGCTGCCTGATGATTCATCATTTTTCCCCCCACCCTTCTAACCTGCTTCTCTTCATCCCCGCCTTTCTTTTCCAGGGAAGGATCCACAAGACGGGGAATCTCTTTATCCTGTTTTTAAGTTTAATGTCAGAAGCCTTAGTGTGGCACTCACTGTCAGCAAGCCTCCTCTTACAGGTTCATATTCCTCCTCCTTCGCTACAATAGACTTGTGTGTCAACTCCAAGCAGAGTGTGATTAATTCTGAGCCACTGGACAAGGTGTCGTCCTCTCTCTTTGTCCCATCGCTCATCTGATAGTAGTAGATGTTAATCACTTCTCGCTTCTCGCTGTGACCCTGCAGATGGTCCATTCTGGTTAAAGAGCCACACAAACCCCATCAGAACATGGGCAACTGGTTCTGCTTCCTTTGTCTTATTGATAATGGGACGTGTAGATGTGGCGGGTTGATGAGAAGTGAGTTCTGTGATGGTGCCAGTAAGGATGAAGATTAATGGCTCCACCAGGCCTCTGTCTCCTGTTTAATAATGCTTATTTATCACTGTCACCACACACCGATGGCGTGCACCGAGCAAACCGTACGCAACGATAAGCTAAACGCGCGCATAATTCCAAACACACATACCTCTCATAAGCAGAATGAGAGGTTATTTTTTTCCACTTCATATTCACCACCAACACTTTAGGCAGGCTTGTGTGTATGTTGGAGAAGCCTGGCATGTCAAGTCACCGACGGCGTTTGCTTATGAAAGTCTCTCTTCTTGCTGCATCGATCCAGTTTTGTGTAGATTTGCATACAATTGCGCAAAACACGGCAATCACAGGGGCTCGTGGAGCATGTGTAAACATCTTTTATGTGATTTGAAAATGCTGCACAACAACATGCCTCACAGAAGAGATGAAAGGAGGCGAACAAATGAAGAGAAAGAAGTGAAAGAAAAAATAAGGGACCTCTGGCCCTCTACTGCTGTGCGAATGAAAGCCATTTTGTCTTCTGTGTTTCTGCACAGCTCCTTTCTCTCTCTTCCTCTGTGTGAGTGTGTGTGTGCTGCCCTCTTTCTCTCTGTGCTTCCACTTTTCATCCACAGGCATTTCTCTCCCTAATGGAAAATAAAGACTAGAGAGTGACCAAGATGGGGGCTCCAAATGAAAAACACGGGGTCGGTAGCCTGAGGTCAAGGCCTGTCCATCTAGGCCCCAAAAGCTGAAAAGCCCATCTCTGTTCTTTGCTGCACATGCTTTCAGAATATAGATATCATAACAATGTTTGCGTAGGAAACTGGAAGATTTTGGGGACTTCTGCAATCTTGTTTTTGTTTTTTTAGTTTTTTAAAATTTTATATGTAAGGTAAGTTCATACCCACCTTAATATCTGATGGAGGCTTTGCAGATCTTGGAGTATCATCTCTGGAGTACTCTTGTGGGACCATCTCTTGTCATTTTATCTCATGAAATAGGAGCTTGTTTTTCCTTTCGGTGTGCCACTGTTGTTTTTGCCACTGTGGACAGAGAGGAGCTGATAAGATTACCGTGGATCCACTGAGTTTTCAATCAATAGAATTGCACATTGTTGTAAAAATGTTGTGCTGCAGAATTGGCAGCATGCTGCTCCGAGTATCCACAGCAATTCTGCAGACTTACAATGTGTATGACCTGTCATGTTTTTCTTAAGTAAATTGCAGAAAGCCATGTTCTTTTTGTAGTCCAGGAGGACAACCTCCCCCACCCCCAAATTCGAGCTCTATATAACGTGTTTTCAGATAAGATGCCTCTGATTAAAGCAGTGTTATCTGCAGCGATTGCTACCCAATTGAATTACATTCAGTCTCTTCATCCATACTCCAGTTTATTCTGTACATCTTTCTCCATCCGGCCTCTAGTGTTTTCACAGACTGCCCTTCAAACATAACTGGTTCTCCCAACAAACCGTCATTGTCCAGATTTGGCCACAAGTCATGGTATGTAATGGCTGAGAGGGTTAGTCTGTGCTTAGCCCACACATCCAGCTTATCTCAGACTGCAGAGACCGAATGAAACAAAAGTCTAAATAAAGCTTTTGGCGCTATCAAGACTGTGGCTAACGATTGTCCCCTACGAATAATCGCTTTTCCAGATAGCTTTTTCAATCACTGTGTTTAAGCTACAACAGGGCTGTACTCTTGTAACTCCACTGATGGAATTTTGCCTCAACAATAGAGTCCAGTTTGTACCCTCAAGCCTAACTGTTGGACTAAAGGCTTTTTCCTCACTGGGGTAAATAGGGGCTGGACTTGAAATGCTAGAGTCTGGTTAAATCTGCCTTTGTACTGTCAGCTCAGAGTAAGAAATCTTAGTTATTTGGCAGTGATATGTTCCAAAGCTCACAACCGTATGTATCTCTGCATATGTATCCCGCTACCGGCAGGTGATCCATGTATAACTGATTTTATTTTGTTTTATCATCTGATTTTCTTTTCGCATTCTAGCTAAAAAGCAAGAGAAGCTTTACTCTCCGAAGGAAGATCTTCAATACTGGCCAAATCACCTGAACACATGCAATGAGGCCGAAAGCTTTGAAAAAGAGAAGGTGCGAAAAAGCCACGCATATTGTATTTTCTATTATATATAACTGAATCCTGTACAAAAACAATTGAAAATAAAGCATCCGAGTTTTAGGAGCGGGACCACGCCTCCGAACCCGCTCCTTCCGGTTCTCATCTATATATGTAACCCCCGTTCTACAAGCTGTTCCTTCTCTTTTACTCCCTCCCCTTTTCACTTCTTCACTTTTTTTTTAGTACATGGGGATCTGCCAGGTCCGGGAGCCGCTGCCAGTCCCCTTCGACGCCTTCCCCAAACCACAGCTCAATTCATGTCTAAGCCTGTCACCTCTATCTACTAAAACGCTGTCAAACCTAAAATGAGGACGTGGGTCCAGCGAGTGAATACAATTATAGTCAAAAGTCTACACACACTCATCATGGGCATACATATCATGAATGATTTCTTTGAAATGTTATTTTTTCCAGGGTGGAATGAAGGGACACCAAAGATCTTTAATGACTAAAAAACAGTAATTTGAAGCACAAGTTGGAAATTATTTTGAATTTTTCTCGAATCCACACATACCCAGATATATACATACACACATACATCAATCTTTGTGCGCTATAGGTTCTTTTAGGTGTCTTTTAACTTCAAAAGGCCAAGGCCAATTAACTTCTAGTTAGTGATCATGATTGATTTGTTTAGCAATGGTGACCTGCAGTTTTATGCAAGTTGGGAAGATTTTGAAGCCATTTCTAAACAAACAAAGATTCCAAAATGATCAGTAAGTTATTCATTATGCCGAGGTCTGTAAGAAAACTCAAACTGTCATCCTCAAAGCAAAATAAACGGTCTAGGATGTTCAAGAACAGCCCAGGAACCAGGCTCAAGCCTGCTACGAACAGGAAAATGCAACAACATCATCGTCACTGTCTACAGTAAAGTGAAACCTTGGCTCATGTGATTATGTAGAGGATCATTAGGGGGTCGACCCTCTTGGGGGGGGGGACACACACTCCCACAGGACTTAAACCTGGGACTGTAAACCATTTGAGCTTAGAACTGAAAAGCTTCTTAAAGAAGTCCAATCGCGATGAAGAATTTGGCCACAATGACATGGTGGTCTTGAAGGCGTCGATGAACTTTACCAATTGTCTCCCAAAAAAGCGCTCAAATATCCAGCCAGAAGAATAGCAGCCTACAATGTGTGGTTGATGTGCAACTTGCTAAGCAACATTTATGACCAATTAAAACGTCAGCAGCTTCAAATAACCAGTGAAAAATATTTGAAAGAAAGAGGAGCTGCATGTTAGACAAGACATTTAAAGACAAGTGTAAGGGTCGTGAGAGGCTTACAGAAAAAAAAGGATCAAATGTCAGCTGTGAAACAAACGTAACACAGGACCAAATGCAGATGAATCAGACAGCTCTGGTGAGGAAGCTAATGATGCTAACATTTGCAAGTGCACTGCTACATTTGGATATTAGCCTGGTCAAGAAGGAGCAGCAAAAATAGCGTGTATAGCGTGCTAATAGTGTCTGTAATCAAACGGTGGTAAAATCCCAGTCTGTGCTCTGCTCCTTCCCACTCCGAGATGAGTTTAACTCCATGAGGAGTCACACTCACAACTCCTGAAGGGCCCCTTAATTAAGGGGTGGATTATAAATACAGCAGAAGGTTTTCAGAAGCCTTGTCCTTTTCCAGCTGAAACAGGACCTTCAGATCATTGTCTGTGGTGATTTATACCAAAATAACCACACAAAAGTCAGTTTTTGTAAGTGGCCAGGGGTTTGTTATTTTTTTCTCTCCATTTTTGGACACAAGTAGGTACTACACCTTCAAGGAATGTGGTTAGTAAGCTGACATCACTGTTGACTCTGTGTTGGAGCGTTTTATGACCCACTCCCACTTAAGGTTAGTTGGTTTGGAACAGCACTTTCCACACAAACAAGCACAAAGAGAGAAAGTGTGTGGGGAGGGTGCAGGGGCCAGACTGGAATTGGGCCTATGTTTGATTCCAAAAACATGTGGGAGGGGACGCATGATACATCTTGTGTAATTGTACAGGATTATGCTTTTTCAGAGGTCGGACCTTTAAAGTGACCCCAATCAGATGTGCTAAAGTGCTACCTACCATATAAAATAGATTGGGGGTGTTTGTCTGTCTTTATTTGACTGCATGTTCATGGAGAAATGCACCATTTGTGTGATCGTTCTCTCTTCAACCTGTTGTGTGCTCCGTCAGCAAAAACAATTAGGCTTTCTGTGGTCAGGCATGATCGTAAAACAGCTAATTACATTGTCTCTGCCACTGCCAGCTTTCAGCTCGGCCAATTGTTGGACAATAAAATTATCCATCCAGTTTACTAAAGCTGTGCTGTGGAAATTATTTTGTGGGAGTTGTGTTGTCTGTACTGCGAGAGATGGAAACACAAGTCAGCTGTAAGGCTTCATGCTGAAAAGCTTTTTTTTTTTTTTAAATGTAAATATAGACATTTTCTCCAGTGAAATCGTTTTTTTTTTTCTTCCTTTGAATTCCCTTTCCCTTCTACAGTCTCTTTCACTCTCTCTCATGCTGAATTTATGAGATACATTTGCCAAGAAGGGAATTCCACACAGTAGATTGTGGGAAGTAGACTTCAAATGTCTTTTAAGTGCAGACTGTGCTGTGGTAGTCGCTTTTAAGCTTTCTTTTCTCTCATGTCTCGCCTAATAAACAAAGCTGCCAAGCACCCAGCGTCTTGCAAATTCTCCTGTGTTTTCTTTTTATGCAACAAGCATATATTTGGATATTCTTTTTCCTCTGTCTTTCCTAGACTTTAGCTCTGACTCGAATAGAGCAGACTAGGTAAAAACACATGTCGCCAAAATCTTGATAGAAAATAGATCCACTGATTGAATAATGATGATGATGGTAAAGAGTTGCCTGTTAAAAATATCTATCAGAACCTAAAGAGCAGCTTTCTGCTTCTTTGGCCTTTGTCTGAGCTTGCAGAACCTTTGGGGGAGAATCATCATTTGTTATGCATGTTTTGCATCATTTGTTATGTATGTACATTGGGTCAAGGCCAAAGTGCATTGGAAAAGTTTTGCATCTGTAAAATATTAACGTGCACAGCAAAGCCATGTAAAGCAAGGAGAAAAGTAATGCACTCGCGCTGTCACTACAACAACGAACAGCTTTATTGGATATCCCAAATTTTCCTCATCATGCAGATAGTGGTACTACTATGTAGTCCACTCATGAGTGGAACAAATCACAGTTTGGATAAACTATTGGCTTGTTTAAAACCCTTTTGATCATCTGACTAATCACGATTTCCCCCCTTAGGAGCTTCTCCTGTCCTTGGTGAGTAAAATAATACTTGAACCAACACTATTTAAAAAACGAAGTTACTCAATTGAACCAGAGTTACATGTCAAATACTCGGGACAACAGCTGAAATGTAGAAAATGAATTTGACCTAGTTTTAAATAAACATCTTGCCCCAGGGCATCTGAAAATCCTCTTCAGTGACCAGGACTTTCCATAGTGGTAAAAAACAGCAAATGCAAACTTCAACCAATTTGATGGGTTGTTTCATAGCTCAGAACTCCACAGTCCATGGCTTCCTTTGACCTTTTAGTAATGACATAGAGCTTGTATCCCGCTGTGAATATCTCTCTCTCAAAGAGGGAATGTTTTGCAGTGCTTTGACACTTAACCTTTGCTCGCATCTGCTCCGGTCCATCGGCTGCCAAATCAGCTGATATCATTGATTTTTGTGTCACGTGGAAACTCTGTGCGTTAGCTTCTGGTTATTTAGACATCCCTCTGAAAAGATATAATTTTGCACTTTGTCTCGACATGTAAAGTGACTCCTGAACTTCGTGGCTTTGTGTTCTTTTATGTTCTGCTC
Organism: Hemichromis elongatus; assembly: GCA_015108515.1. Lineage (NCBI taxonomy): Eukaryota > Metazoa > Chordata > Actinopteri > Cichliformes > Cichlidae > Hemichromis > Hemichromis elongatus. The sequence continues at coordinate 17,138 of VUQR01010920.1, read as the reverse complement.
GGCACTAACTTTGCTGACTGCGCTCTTTTGAAATATCTAAGGGGAAAGTGAAGAGGAAGCAAGTTGTGTAGGCTGATAAAGCATACCTCACAGAAACAAACTCTGGTCGATATGCAGCTGTTATCTGGTGTTTCTGTATGTGTGCATACATGCCCGTATCTATGCAACTTTAACTTCTTTACTCAATTTTCACTGAACGAGAATGAAAGAGGGCAAACACACAAGCATGGATAGACGACCACCATTTAATTTGTGTGATTCGATGTGCTGCAGTTTTCTAGCTTCTGAATGTTTATATTAAAATCCACCATACAAATAAATAATTATGTCCATGCTTAAGAATAGAAGAGATGTTGGCTAGAAAGCTAATGTGGGTTTCAATACTGAGTCGGTGGTTTGTTTAGCTTTGTATTAGATCTGGATTTAGGAGCTTTGCATTAGATAATTACTGCTGCATCTAATATTCCAGCTAGAAACAAGTTATTTAAACTTAACTGACATAGTGAGTAGCTTCTCCTTTCTTAAACAGACACATCTCGTGGCTGAGAAAAAGTTACCCTGTTACTCTGTTTCAATAGGATCAAACTAGTATCCTGGCTCAAAAACACAGAAAACAAAGAGATTACTAAAAGTGGAAGAAATATGGTCTGAAAAAAAAAATCTTAAATTACTTTAAAATTTGGTAATATTGTAAAAATAAGAGCAAGTCTATACGAATAATGTGAAGAGAACCCAGAGGATTGGGAGTAAACAGCTGTGCATCCCTAAGAAAACCACATATTAGTGATGCTTATCAGTAAAAACAGGCTTCTGTTTGCTGGGGAGGATAAATATTGAACTTTGGGTTGAGGTAAGTTTGTGGGTGAAGGTCATGTACTCTAATGAGTCCAGATTTACCCTACTGCAGAGTCATGGCTGCATCAGCGGCAGATGAAGTGATGCACCCATGCAATGCAATGCACCCATCAGAGTTATGAGCTGGGGTTGCTTCAGTTGATCACATCTTGGTTCACAAAGGGTATGTGACCAGTAAATGAAGTCAGCTGACTATCTGAATATACTGAATCACCAGCAGAGTTTTGTCCTTCCCTGATGGCATGGACAATCTCCAAGATGACAATGCCAAGATTCATTGGGCTCAAACTGCCAAAGGGTAGTTCAGAGCACGATGCATCATTTTCACACAGAAATCAACTCTGGATAGAAATAAATGGTATGACATTGCATAAGTTTACTGAAGCTATGTCAGGGCAAATGCATCCCATCATCAAAACTAAAGACAGGCAGTGTTATCTACTAATCAGATTGGTGGTTTGAGCCATGGCTGCTCCAGTCTACATGCCAAATTATCCTTGGGCAAGATACCGAACATCAGAATGTGGCTGTGTGTCAATCTTCAATAAAAAGCACTTAGGTGTAAAAAAAAAAAGTGCTTATATGAATATATGTGTGAATGGGTGAAGCAGACATGTTGTATAAAACACTTTGAGTCCATTTAACATTTGTTATGTTGCTCAGAGATGTTCCCACGAAGGTTTTAAAGGCTGAACTGATCATAACAAAAATATAATTTCTATGTGTCTACATAAGGAGGCAACATGCAGACCAATTTCAACTCAACAGACATTTTGGATTCAGAGCTGACAGTTTCTGCAGCTGATTGCTTTTAAGAAAGAACACAAAAGAAGAGAAAAGATAATTGTATGCCCTGATGAACCTGCTTTTAACAGGCTGAAAGCCAAAAAATGAAACGTGCATTGCTTTTAAGTGCATAGAAGTGTTACCTATATCATAACGTAGGCACGAGCTCTTTTGTAAAAACTTGTGTTCGGTTCGGCTCATATCCTTAGAGCCAATTCCACTTTTGTTATCGTGTTTTGAAGCGAGGCTGTTTGACATGCATTAGATAGGCCTGTCCATTTATACTCTATCAAAATAAAAGCCTGGGCCCATCTATCCTCAAACGCTGCAGTTAGGGATATAATATAGATAAATCTGTCTGCCTCGGTTTCTCTGAATTGAAGCAATTTTCTGATCTCGTCTTGCCGAAAGCCTCTAGCATACAAAAGTGTTTTTTCTTAAGAGAAAGTCTGCTACAGTTTTTTGTCACAAAGCTTTGTAAAGTACATGCAGTGAAACATGAAAGAATCACACAAAGATTGTCTTCATGTTCTTATCCAAAAAACTATCTGACTTCTGTGTCTTGTTCAGTTTTATTTTCCTGAAGCTAAATTTGCAAGAGGACTAATTTTTAAAGCAAAGCAGAATTTTGTTACTATAATATCATCATTAATGAGAACTTCATCAACTAAACAAACTTGTTGTTGTTGTTTCTGACATTGTTGTAGTAGTAACCATGTAACCAGTTACCTAGGTGGCTTCTGACAGTAAAAACTGACGCCTACAATAAACTGCAAAAGAAAGCCTACGTGACAGTTAAACTTCATGTCATTAATAAAGATTGATTGATAGACTAACATGTAATGAAGTACACTCTGCTGTTTTTCTCTATAAAATAATAATATTGAAACAATGTAAACAAACTTAAATGAGCCGTGTCATAACTATAGCACTAGCCTCTTCATGTGGCCCCATCTTCCTGCCTGTTTGTCAAGCGTTTTCTTCTGTCTATGAAATGCTTCCGTAGGAGCCACTCAATCATTTCCTTCCCCTTTGATTGAAGAGGAGAGCACATTCATTTTGCACGGACTCTGGGGTGAGGAGGCGGAGCCTTCGGCGGGGTAGCTGCGAGCTCACACAGATATTACATCATGTTTATCTGTGCAGCAGAACAGACTCTTCCCTGACCATAAGTGTCCTCCTGCAGGACAACTTTGATCTTGACCACCTACTGTCCGGCAGCCTCCCCAGGGTCACATCCAAGTGAAGGCCATAACTTCTCTTAGATTAAAGCTGCTAAACCTTCCACAGGGGCCACAGATGCTATCGGTTTCCCTTTGACCTTTGACCTGTCCCACTTAGGTTGAAACAATAATAAAAAAAAAAGCCTCTGCTCCTGCAGAACTGTGAGAAAAAGCCATCGTGTGGCTTTGAAGCAAAGGGTGATATTAACGTATCAAGTAAGCGGGAGACCCATTTCTGTTTTTATCCTCCTTTTTATACCCCTCTCCGACCATTTCTTGCTGTCAAGGTGATGTTGCTGGGCAACAGCCAAAGGGAAATAGGATTCAGCATGGCAAGGTCAAGACTAAATGCCTCACACATCTCTCTCTTTCTCACACTTGACACACACACACACACCTCCAGCAGTGAACCTTGAGCTAGATGCTGCAAGTCCCCAGAAATCCTGCTTGACTTTTGATTTTTATCTGTTTCCAGACCGCCTGACTCTTTGCCCTGCCCTTACCCATCACAGGCATTTCATTTTTTCCAACTTCTTGTAACACAGCTGAGGGGTCAGCTTTATTTATTAAAGAGGCATGGGAGCCCTCTAAATGTGCTAAGGGACCATCTCCAGAGATGTGGTGGGGTTAGTGTCCTTGGGCTCACCTTGAGTGGACACAGTCTGCAACCACAGTCACCCCAACCGTTATTTTTTTTTTTTTTACTTGTAAAAAACTAACATTTCAATTCAACTGAATTTATTTTATATTGCGCCAAATCAAACTAACTATCACATTAAGTCACTTTATAATGTAAGGTTAAGAAGCTACAATATTAGAAAGCAAACTCGAACAATTAAATGACCCCCATGAGCAAGCATTTGGCAACAGTGGGGAGGAGAAGCTCCCTTTTAACAGGAAGAAACCTACAAGCCCAGGGAGTGGCAGCTATCTATTGTGACTGGTTGGTGGTGCAGGGAGGAAGACAGGGCAAAGGACACCATGTGAAGGAGCCAGAATTTCCAATAAATCACCAATGATTAAATACAATAGTGTTGCAGTGTAGTGTTTTTAAGAGTTGATGGGGCTTGATTATTCAAGACCTTGTATGTGATTCCAATTCTGGATTTAACAAGTAGCCAGTGAAGAAAAACTAATTTGGGAGAAATATGTTCTCGGTCATCACTCTCAGTACAGCATTCTGGTTTAAATGAAGGTTTTTTTTTTTAAGGACCTTAAACATACTTTATTAGGGTGTTTGGACTTGAACGGGATATCTCTTCATGGTGTTGAAACACTGAGAGTAATTTGAAGTTCTGCTTGGTTTTGCTTGTGACCCTTTGAAACGAAGCCATGTGTAATTACATGTCTGAGTTCTGATCAGGTCACAAATTAAATTTTTTCAAGTGGTTGAAGAGTTTCAGTGAGTGAAGTTCTCCAATTTAAAAGTTTGGAGTCCAGTGAAATTGGTTTTAGCTTAAGAAATCATAAAAATCTATGGAACAGAAGTAAATGAAGGAACGTGTTGTTGTAGGTTGAGATTTATGGTGCTGTACAATCAGATTATTCTTTTAGATTAAACAATTGGATTATTTAGCTCCTGCGCTCCCAGTCAATATTAATTACTTGTCTACTTTAGTCTGAGGGATGGTTGTATGTTGTATGTACGGCGGTCTTTAAAGGTACACACAATCTTCATTGCTTCTCAGTTTCCTTTTGATATCATAACAGCACTTTAACAAGTGTTTTGAAACACTTTACCTTTATATTAGACAGGTCAATTTGCCAATGTTTTGCAGCCCTGCTAATTAAAAATAAAAAGTACCTGATTTAAATTTGGCACGCCTCCGCTTCAAAGTCATGTTCTTGCGCACCTCTGGACTGATTCCAGCAGTGCTGAGCCAATATTTTTTAGATCACTCAGTGAAGAATCCCTGTCTCACCGCTTAAATAAACAAGTACATTTAACTGGACAAAAGTGCACACATCAACTGTTTCCAGCTGAACCACAGATCATCATTTTGGGTTTGAGGATGATGAAAAGCTGAGTCACTGGCTACAACCCAGAGACCAAACAACAGTTTTCAGTGGAAGGATCCACAGTATCCGTCCCTGAAGGCAGTGTGTCAGGTCAGGATTATGCTGTTTTTTTTTCTTTAATGACATTCACGCGGTTTTGCGTTGTGAATTTGGGGTTTAGTGTTACATCCTAAAGTGTCTGAAGAGGACAGTTTGACACAAACAACCTTAGCTGTGCTGCTTGCCAGTGTGTGTCAGCTCATAGTGCAGTGAAAAAGGAGTTTTGTTTGTGGGTTGAGACACTAAAACAGTCATCACTCATCTGCAGTCCTACTTGCCAGATCTTGTATTATTCAACAATTTTATAATACTGAATTAAATCCACAGCACAAGCCCTACACTTTATGCCATATGCACCTTCCCAGCAACCAAATACCAGAATGTGCGATGCAAGCACAATATATTGGTTAGCACAAGGATATCACAACATGAGCTCATCTGAAACAAACTCTAAAAAAAGGAAACATGCAGGAACATTTCAAACTATTTTGATTTCTTATTATATTGGGAATGTGTTAGGATGATATTATTCGTTGGGATTTCATTGAGTTTCTTTCTAGTTCTTCTATAATGCCTGATTTAAATCTTTTCTAGACTTCAGTGTTAATTTGTCATGTATTTCTTGTCTGCGTGTGTCATGTTGTCTAGTCGGTGTCATTATGTCTACGTCTCGCCACGTTTCCTGTTTTATTTTGAAAGTCTTGTGTTTCTATGTTCAGTGAGCTTAGTTTCACTCTTCCCCTGCGGCGCTGTTATGTTCATTTGTGTCAGCTGTGTCTCCCCAGGTGTTTCCACTTGCCTCATTACCCTTCTGTTTATTTAGTCTGCGTGTTTTCATTCAGTCTTTGTCAGGTTCGCTGTCTTCCTTCCCTCCGTGTCACCTCAAGCTTCATGTACTTCATGATTCTGCTCAGGTCGTGTTCATGTTTTTCCTTATCGTAGTTTCTTGCACGTTCCTGTTCAGAATCACGTTCATGTCTGTTGTCATAGTTACCATAGTTTAGTTTTCCCTGTTTAGGTTTTAGTTCAGTTTTCGCCCCTGTTTACCTTTTGCTTTGTTTTATACTCATGTATCAGCCATAATAAATGGCTCGCTTTTGGTTAACCTCGGTTCCATTTCCTTCCGTCTGCAACTGATTCCCCTTCTCATTCCCCACGCAGTCTGCTTCTGCACACTGGGACGATTTTGGTGCGAGTTCCCTGTCTGAAATGTCAGTACATCAAACCCAATGACAGCAATGTGTTTTTCACAAAATCATGCCAGATCGAGCCATAAAGGAGTGAAGAAATCCACAAGTCTTAAGTTAGTTATGTACTAAACAGCTTCATGTACAACTTTTTGTCTTAATCACTTGAAAGAAAAAACCATCCACTGTCCCCTGATGAGGCTTTAGGCTGATAGCATGGGAATACTGATGATGTCCCTTTTGGTAGAGCTGTAATGTTAGCTAGCTTCATGCTTCTTGGTTGGAGGATGCTGACAGTTAACAGAAAAAAAAAAAGCTTGTGCATGAAACATTTCTCAACAAACTCTGTGGATTTTCAACAACTCTGTCATGACTTCTGGAAAGAGACATTGCTGCTGACTTTTTCAAATGCATTTTCTTTTTGTTGTTGTTGTTGCTGCTTTGAGCACCAAAAGACCGATTCTTTTCTTTCCTTTAAAAAAAAAATCTTTTTCTAGTGCAGGTACTTAATTTGTCTAGAAGGTATGCAGGGAGTGGAGGGGAGCATAGAGGTCTCATGGGCATTAAGCAGCAGGGTAAACAAGCTTCAAAGCTCCAGCAGAAGCCTCAGACCTGACCTAGGGTGAATCGCAAGTCATTAGTTACATGCCAGGCAGCATCTGGGGTAATCACACCAAACACCATGGGCTTTATCGCTCTGAACTCCACACACCACGAGCAAAAGCAACAGGGTGTAGCATGTTGGAAGAATCCCTTTTTAAAAAAAAACACGTCCTAAGATAAAACAAGGAAGAAATGTTACACTTTTTAATTTTAGCAACTTTTTTTCTTCTCTGAGCTTCCAGCAACAGACTGTTTGTGTTTGACTTGACTGATTAAAGGAAACCTACAATGTCCTTTCTGATACCTGCAGCTCAAAGTTCGTCTCTTGAAGACGACATCACGGCATTTCTACAAATTTGTGTTTCATATTTCAAATGAGATTTTTGCTCAGAGCTCTGATACTTTTCAATTTTATTGAAGACGTTCGCTTCCCGGGAATAACTTCCACGCTCTGCGTAGATCCGATAAGATGTGGTTGTACAGCATGCCGAGACACTTTCATAGAAATCCATCAACACGTTCTCTTATCATTACAGAAAATCACTGATTTATTACAGGGGGACAATGTGTGCTAACCTGTCCCACTATCATTTTGATCATGTAATGACAGAGTACAGTGATGAAAAACTCAAAAGGTGCGCTTCTACGTCCAGCCACACAAGCCTCACAGCTGAGCCCATCATTCCCCAGTGCAGCTTCTCTGGTCATCTGATGATAGATAGCCATGTGGCAGATGTTTCCGGAAGTACCCCATTGATAACGGTCCCATAGGAGCCCCTTGATTGGAGTTCATCCCCCTCCCTCTGTCCCAGCAGCTCATTCATCACTGGCTGAAATTAGAGGCTGCCCTTGAGTGTCAGCAACCAAAGTGTTGATGGAACGGGTGCTGATGAGATCCACTGATTTGAGTGCCGCATGGTATCCTGAGAGGGTGAGGGATGATTGTTTATGAATTTATGTACTCGTGCAGTGGATGGGGTTGTATTTTCATCTAATGAAGTACACCTGTCAATCTGGAACAGCAAATGGTTATAGCTTGAGATGTGTATTTATGCAAAGTCTGATGTGGCAGTTTCACTTGTCGGCAGCTGGATTTGGTAGGGGAAAAAGTGTAAAACAGAAGAGCTATATTAAATGACACATCTGTGCTGAATGTACTGAATGTGTAGAGGGAGCAGCTCAAGCTCAAGTGCAGTCTGAGTTTGTGAAATTGCATAGAAAACAATAGAGGGGAGTGATTTGATGGATTGTTCCAGCATTAGCACAGATGCATAGGTTGTACTGAATCGTTATGGTGAAGTAGGAGTTCAACCAGAAGCACAATGCTTTCTGTTTACAAGCCAACGCACTTTCCAATTTTGACTTCACATGGTCATTAGTTTTAGCCAATTTAATTCTGATGTCTCAAGAAAGAAGATCAATCATGAGTTACCAAACTAATTTTCCTTTACAGGGCAGGTGGGGGGATGGGGTTTCATGGCGACTTGGAGGGATAACTATTGACTTTATTTAACTCTATGAAACTGTAGTAGTGTTTTGCATACAGGTCCCTATCAAGTGCAAATATGGGAAGATATGAGAGTGAAAACGGTCAAACTACAAATAATGAGAGGAATGATTTGGTGTATTTTTGTGCATTTGATTTGTATGTCTGCTTAATCCTTCAACATGAAAGCTTTTGGAGAATTGTCAAAGGAGAAAGGACATAAAAGAAAAGCCATATCTCATCTGCCTTAATTTCATGGAGGAAGTTAGTGGGCAGATGCGTGTTTGTTAAAAAATTACTGTAGGAATATGGCAAAATATTCCAAAGTTCAAACAGAAAATCTGAAGGAAGCAATAAAATTAAGCAGTGGGAGACACAGGAGTAGGAGGGGGTTAGCCCGACCAGGTCTTAAAGACTGAGGAAAGGGACACACTCACTAAATATAATAAGACACAGGGAAATTCAATTGGATAACAAAGACAGGGGAAGAGAACAAAGACAGGAACTCAAAACACGGCAAGCCAAATAAGGAAGTAATATGAATGGGAAGTAACTGAAAGGAATGTGGAATACACACAAACGGAGGCAGAGAAATGCAGAAGAGAGTGGAGAAAATGGAAAAACACGAGGAAAGAACCGGAAAACAATTATGTAAAATAACAATTACTGTGTACACCATGACACAATTAAATTATATATATGTGTATGTATATTTATGTATATATGTACTACTTCGATTGCTGATTTACTGAGTGCAGCAGTCAGATGGAATTAGTGGGACACTGTGCCAGTAAGTAAATATTGGCACAGTAGCTCAATATTACAATTTTATCTTGGCAACAAAAGTAGGTACAAAAAAGCAACAGGTTGTCTGTTTAGGGTATGACACGCAGTTCTCCATTTCAGTTATGTGTTTTTATTAAGCATCTCCCAAATGGCTCTCTTGTACCTGTCTGGATGCCAAAGTGCCCTTTTGATTGGGATCAAGTACGCTTCAAGTACAAGCTTGAGGCAGAAATAAAACCTAACCCTGTCTATAATGCTGCTGTGGTTGTGGTCTGTATTTTTGTTTCTGACCCTCATGGGAGTTTTACCACACCACTGCAATTAATTACCATTTTGTTGGGTAAGGTGTTTACCAAAGTGTTGGCTTTTGACTTGTTTTTATAGTCCAAGGAAGCCGACTCATAACTGCTTGGACTGAATATGTCTGACCAGTGAGATGAACCAACAATCTATGTGCTCTCTTCTATTAACTGATCAGTCAGTCTCCAATATTCACTTTATGTCCAAGAGATTCAACCACATACACACTGTTGAAAACTGAGCCAGTTGTGAGGTTTCATTGTCCACATCCATGTCTGTTAACTGGTTGACGTTAGCCGACCGGCCGTGCTGTCGGACTGACCTTCTGGGCCGCCACACCGTAAAGTGCCCTCATCAATAATGATATGAAAACACGAAGTGAGAACCTGTAGGCGGCCCGGTGTAAACGTGTCTTGCCGGGTAGATAATGCTGCCTTTCTAAGCAGACAAAGAGATCTGCCCTCTGTGTGCTGCTGCTGTTCGTATTTTCAGACGCAGTGTTACTCTTCTGAGCCTGTTCGACGGGGTGCAAAAAGCATTCAGCTCTGAAGGATTTGAGAAACAGTGCAATCGTCCTGAATTTAAATGGGTTCAGGGCCCCGCGTACAGATGGCTGTGTACACAGCCAGATACGCCGTTCAATAGTTCGGAGCCCGCTTTTTTTCCTCTCTCTAATCGCACCCTCTCTTTTTCTCATTGCTGTCTTCGCGGCCTCTTTATCACTGCACTTCTTTACACACCTTGTATATGTAGACTGAAAAACACACATCCCGAAGCACACAGTGGTTTTACTCCATTTCATTCCCGTCGCCTCTCTCACCCACATCTGCTTTCTCCTCTAATTCTCCGTCCCCTCTTATTTCCCAGGACTGAGGATCGAGATAAAGAAATCGTTTTCCTTTGACCGTCAATCACGTTGACGTAATTACACAAACCAGAAATAACGTTTCTTTCTTTGTTTCTTCCTTACAAATTGTTTTTTTTCCCCCAGCCTTCTTGCCTTTCCAGGCTTCTAAACACTGAGAAATAAGATAAAGAAATCACTTTTGGGGGGGGATGGCCACAAAATAGCAAGTGTACACCTCAAGCTTTCCCTCGATCCACCATTTGACTTGTCTACCACCCTCAACCTATTGTTCTTTCTCAAACACACACACGTCTGAGCACATTCCCGTAAACATTTATTTTCTTTGCTTCACATTGCAGCACAAACTCAAACAGTGAAGATAAACTAGCCTGCAGTGTCAGGGTCTGACACAATGAAAGAATGCCATGCTGCAGAGCACCACAGTGATAGATTAAGACCAAAGTACCAGATTAAAACAAATGAGGACCGGTGAAGGCATCCAGACATCTTAGTTTTCATCTGATGTAGCAGGCCACCTGGGGAACCAGATGCTGGGAATTTTGAACAATTTGAACGAGAACAAAGCTTTTAATTGACACAATGAAGCCCTGTTTACATTTAATCACCATGATTTTAAAACGCATTGCTTTCTTATAGATGCTGAAAATAAGGCTAGAAAAACAATTTGGCTATTGCTAAGGTTTGGTTACAGTTATGTATTTGCTATTTTTCAAAGTATGGTAAATACTGATACTAGTTTTGGGAAAAAATCTGCCTGTTGTTCGCATGTTCTCCCTTTGGCTGCTCTTTTTTTTTTCTTTCCTCTCCACATACTCTGGTTTCCTCCCACAGTCCAGAGACATAAATCTTAGGTTAACTGGCCATTCTAAATACTGGATGCAGGAGAAGCTTGAATAACTGCCTCTTTGTCTGTGTTAGGCATATAATCAACTGGCAACCTGTTCACGGGGCACCGTGCTTCTGAGAATACAACCATGATCCAGTCAGATGGATGAATCACACAGATATTTGTGCCTTAGATTAAGATTTTGTCCCTATATTTTGACTTTATTGGAACAACCTACACACAGAGCATTTAATTTGTAGTTCATGAGCTCTCTCAGCGATGTGAGGAAGGTTGAACATTTCATCTTGAAAGACCTGATTAGTTTTAAAGACTAGGTGAGGAGAAAGAAGGAGCAGATATTTACTAGTAGGACAAGACATGAAATATGAGAGAGAAAAAAATTCAATATTAAGCTTAAAAGATCCAGTCTTGAGGTATAAAGCTGGGGTCATAATTCTCCAATTTTTCAATTATGTGCGGTACATATGCTAATTATTCTGCTATTAGTAACAAAATGGGCCAATAGCTATACTAGTTACTTATAGACTTATTTCAGTATTTTAACCTTACCTTTGGCACCTGATGATCATTATTTCTAACACAACACAAAGTCCATGATTTATATATTTTCCTTATTCTTTATTTCAATTTTTTTTTTTCCAGTTTTAATGTACCAGGCTTCACGGTGGTCCTTGCATTTGTTTGTTTCTTGCCTGGCACGATAGGAAAAGACATTTAATCCAAACAAGTTAATTAGGAGGGAGATAGCATCAGCGCAAACGAGGCTAATGAAATAAACACTGTCCTAAAAGAAGAGATTAGCAATTAAGCTATTGGAGCGCAGAGTCATTTATGTTCCATTGTGCTGTCTTTTAATGTGGCACAGTAATGAATACTGCTCCTGCTTTTATATCTCTGCGAGTGTGTGTGTGTGTGTAATATATGAGTGTGTTCTGTTGGGTAATAATAACCCCCTCTTGCCTATTTGTTTACCAGCCTTTGTTTACTGAAGGACAATATGACTATTTTCTGTTTAACATCTACAGTGCTGACACTCAGTGTGCAGACTATGCTGTACTTCCTGTATTTATGATGATGCCGTGTGATTAGACAACAATGCTATGGATGCTCAAATTTTTTTCGTATGCATTTATTTGACTTATTAAAAGCAGAAAGCGTGCACACGTGTGTGTGTGAGTGCAAAATCCCCGCACCTGCACATTGTATACACAAGCCTCTGTCACTATGTATCGTTTGCAATGGTGAGACAAAGTGCATGTGTTCTGCCTACAGACGGTATGTTACATTCATGAACATGAACACACACACACAGAAAACACAAACTGCTCTTGGCTGTGTGTGTGATTCATGCGGTCTGGTCCTGTTCTTGCTGATGAATGGAGACCAAAGGGCTTTGTAGCAACCAGGACACATGGTAACTCCCCCTCGACTTTATCTGCAACAACACCATCTATAGAGCACATCTGTCTATCTGTCCTGGGCTGGGAAAGTCGTTAACCCAGAGACCCTCTGGGCTCCTGAAAGCCACTGACCAGACAAAGATTGAGAGTGAGAGGAAAAAATATTAGGATGGAATTTCTGAAGTTTTTATGTTTCTATAGAAAATGAATTTAATAGGAAATACAAACCCACCCGCCATGTTTTTACTGTATATAATATAGCAGCAGCAGTTCAGTGTATTAAGGCAAGTAGACATGGTCAAGATAATCAAACTGAGGATCAGAATGGGGAAGAAATGTAATTTAAGTGTAACGGACCTGGGTCTGAGCGACCCAGGGTCCATGTGCAGTTTTGGACTATTGTTATATTTTGTATGTCTCCTACTCTGCTGCTGCTTTCCCTGTCGTCCGTGTGTGTGGGTGTGTCTGTGTCAGTCATTGTGGGTGTGGCCCTGCCAGGTCGTTGGCCACACCTGAAGACCTCTCACACCTGCAGCTGATCAAGCCTTGTTGGAGAAGCCATTTAAGACTGTAGTGGAGCTCTCTCCAACACTGGATCATTGCGTGACTACCCGTCAGTGTCTTGTTGACTTGGTTTTTGGTCCAGGATGGGCTGGTCTGAGTATTTCAGAAACTGCTGATTTGATGGGATTTTTCTGCATAACAATCTAAAAGTTTATGGAAAATGAGCAGAAAAAAATATAGTGTACCTTTGTTGATGCCAGAGGTCAGATGAGAATGTCCAGACTGTGTCAAGCTGAAGGCAAAATTGTTGATTATTATTGCTTCATGGTAGGGAATCTAATTTATGTATTGGCAAGTGAACATATGCTATGAATATATTGAATAAATTATATGTCAATAATTTTCCCCTTTTTGTTTATTTAGAGTCGTTATGCATGTAGTAAGCACTCAATAGTATATTAAACACGCAGATATGTTTAGTATTCATATTATGTTTACAAAAACTTATTTTCAACACATGAAGCCTGGCACATGTCCTAAAAATGTGCCTGTTAATGCAAACGGGTTGTGCCTCTGTGTCACTTTTAGTGACGTTGTCATCTCTGTGAGCACACACAAATTTGCATGCAAGGTGTTTGCGTTACACGGGGAGTATAAGCCTTCGTGCCGACTCTCTTTGTGTGCTTATCTCTTCTTTTAGTGGCTTATTTTAGAGTGCTGGTGCCTGTGATTGTATGAGTTTTGAGTATTCACACTGGTTGTGAGTTTGCATGTATAGTAGTTGTCTCTGCCTGCTGGGATTTTCTGAGGTGTATTCACAGACAGTCTGTGGATGAGAATATGCCTTTGGCTCCTTAAACTTTGCTGTATTATTTAAAAGCTAATGCAAATGTGTTATAAGGCATAATTGTTCTGCTAAACACGTCAGTATCACTGATGTTTGATTGCATTTGTAAAGATTTACATCCCTGTTTGCCTCTATGCACACGAACGTATAGGTCATTACCAAAATATGCTTTCACATTGGACGTGTACATACATAACCCAGGTAGTGTATTACCTATTCAGGCCGTATAGTATGGGTCTACTCAGGTGCATCCTAACGTAAAAGACAGTTCCCTATGCAGAAGTCATCCCTCATGTCCTCCTCCTAAACAATAGCCTATTGTGGCACACAGGCAGACTGACAGATTCAATATAGGCCCTGCAATAGAAAGCAGATTAAGTCACTGCATCATTGCTTACGGCTCCTTTTAGATGCCATTAATTGCTTTCATCATTGGCAGCCATTCTTTAGCTTGAAGTAACGCGATGTAACAAAAATGAATGCTTTAGCAAGAATGGATATCACTATTTCAGAAGTGGTGGCTGAGCTCATTTACCATCCTTCTGTGAGGAGCCTGCAATCTTTAGTTTTTTAGTATAGCGATAAATAATGAAGTTATAAAGTGTCACAGACAATAACATAAACATCGTGGCAACCATGCATAAGTTTAGTCCACAGGTAGCCTATAAAACCTTTGAAACAAGCGCAGATGTCAGCCAAATATGATGCTGCAATAATGTTAAACTTCTTGGTATTTTTGCTTTAGGCTAAACTGGTTCAATAGAGCATCTTTGTTTATAAGAAATGTTCTGATGGATGCAGCATGTGTATTTAATACAGAAAAAGAGCCAAGTGTGGTTTTCTCTTTCTTTCTTTCTTTTTTTTTTTTTTTGCTTGTTTTTATATCACTTGACTGACTCAGTGCTGTGACAGCTTTTGGCTGTCGGTTCTGTTGTGATATCATCAGTGTGGGATTGAAGGTCATTCCTGGCAATGCTTTTCCAACTCTACTTCAGAACCAAAAGCCACAAGGGGACTTTCACACAGGCTAATTTTGATGCCAAAGTTCTTCCAGTGCCACAAACTTTGAGTGTTTATCAGAGGAAGCTGTCGTGGGCCGGCTGGTGGTGAGGACGACAACCCCCCCCCCCCAAATGTGGGTCCATAGAAGAATTATTCACGTCCATGTCCCGATGGGTCAAAACTCTTGGTGGCATGAGGGCGCTGTGTCAGACTTACTGTTGTGGCCAACATTAAGGATAATTTTAAAAAAGGCAACAGAATTATCCAGTTACGCTGTGAAGGGCTGTCCAATCAGTTTTCCTGCACTTGGGTGAATCTGAGCAGAGTGTATACCCAATGTATATTTCTGCACATGTGCAGCCATAACATGCACATGTATGACAGATGTCTGACAGATGTTGTGTTATGCTTCAGATCATAAGCTGTTCTTTTTCTTCTTTTCTTCTACAACTTAATCTTGGTTTTATCCGTCCCTAATATCCCAGAACTGAACTCTGATGGATTTATTTTCTCCAGATTTTATTTGTTAGAAAACAACAAATGAACAGACCTCACTTGGCAACAGCTTGTCAGTCAGTTGTCCAATTACTTTTGAGCCACTTAACAGGGGGACTGTTTATAATTCCTAAATGCAATGCAACGTTTTCTGTAAACCCCCTTAAATTAAAACTGTAAGTTAAAATCCACTGTAGTGAAAATATTACAAAAACTTGTCCTTGTTCAAATATTTATGGGCCTAACTGTATTCATGTTCACCACCAAACTATTGTTTATACCAAGCTCCCAAGATTGCATTCATACATCTTCACACATATCACAGGAACAACAAGCTGAGTGGGTTTATTTCACTGTATTAATATGTTTCAGCAAACTTTACCCTCCAAACAGTAAATTAAAAGACTTGAGTATCAGGTTGAGCTGTACTTTTTTGATTAATGGCACTACTTTGTGAGTCACTCCATGCAGCAAATGACCACAATGGTAAAAGCTGTGAAATGCACTGCAGGAGATGAAGAACTATAAAACAAAAAGGATGACGGAGACAACGGCCCGACGTAGCTTTTGCGGTCTTCCTGTAGCATCATGAAGCCAATAGTTGTGAGCTGAAAGAGAGCTCAATAATAAAAACTCCATCGTGCCAAGTAGTTTATTTTCTCTTCCATTAAACTCACTTTATTCTGTTCCTTCATCTACATTTAATTTGTTTTGTTCCGAGACTTCGACCAAAATCCTTTTGCTAAAGGCAACATGGGTTTCTCCAAAGTTCATCCAAATT
The DNA here is from genome assembly GCA_015108515.1 of Hemichromis elongatus. NCBI lineage: Eukaryota > Metazoa > Chordata > Actinopteri > Cichliformes > Cichlidae > Hemichromis > Hemichromis elongatus. The sequence goes on along the minus strand of VUQR01010920.1, from coordinate 1,110 downwards.
TAATAGAACCATGGCATCCTGATTTTTATGTAAAAACACCCTCCTCGTATCGAGCCGAGTCCCTGAGTCGAGGGGAAAAGCAGGAAGTGAGTGGACTCCCTGACAATATGCAAACTTCAACATTTCATAGAAACACTGGGTTCAGCAGAGAGCATCATTAACAAGAGCTGTGTCATGGTTTTCTCCTTCTGCTTTCCTTTTTAGTTTTCCATTGTATCAGAATCAGAATCAGGATCAGAAAGGGTTTTATTGCCAAGTGTTGAGCAGGTTTACAACATTAGGAAATTGCTGCGGTACTCAGTGCAAACATACTGTCACATAATCACTTAAATAAACATAAAAAATAAAATTAAAAAGTGCTAAGTAGATAGATATATACACGAGTGCAGGTGGTGGTCAGTGCCAAACATGGAATGATGTAGTGAACACAGTGTGGGGTCATGTGTTAGTGGTGGGAACAGTCATATGGTTTTTGTTCATGAGTCCAACAGCAGAGGGGAAGAAACTGTTCTTATGGCGAGATGTTCTGATGCGCATGGACCGGAGCCTCTTGCCTGAGGGGAGAAGGTCAAACAGACTGTGTCCAGGGTGAGAAGGATCAGCTGTGATCCGAGCTGCACGCCCCAGTGTCCTGGAGGTGTACAGGCAGAGATGGGAGTCTGCAGCCAATCACCTTCTCAGCAGAGCGCACAACACGCTGCAGTCTCTGTTTGTCCCTGATAGTGGCTCCAGCGTACCACACGGTGATGGAGGAGGTGAGGATGGACTCGATGATTGCAGTGTAGAATTGCATCATCGTCCGTGTTGGCAGGTTGAATTTCTTCAGCTGCCTCAGGAAGTACATCCTCTGCTGGGCTTTCTTTATGACGGAGGTGATGGTGGGCTCCCACTTGAGGTCCTGGGTGATGGTGGTACCCAGGAAGCGGAATGAGGCTACAGAGGTGATGAGGGTGTCATTCAGGATGATGGGGGGGAGTGGGGCTGTGTGCTTCCTGAAGTCCACAATAATCTCCACTGTCTTCTGGGCATTCAGCACCAGAGATGGACAGTAACGCGTTACGCGTTACTGTAATCTGATTACTTTTTTCAAGTAACGAGTAAAGTAAGGGA
>VUQR01010919.1:29051-40086 GCA_015108515.1 Hemichromis elongatus | reverse complement strand
TGGACATTCACTCACTCACACACACACACACACACACACACACACACACACACACACACACACACACACACACACACATGACTGACTGCCCCAATCCTGGATGGGTGCCAGGGCACTCTCGGTGACCAGCTCTGCAGGAAGTTGGGTTCAAGACACGCACAATGGCACCGATTTACACACACTAACAGTCACTTACCCTTTGACTCCACCATGACACACCCACACCTATTTTTCTTAGTTATTGGCACTTTAACACATGTGGAGTAGTTAATGTTGGCAGTAGGTGACAGACAGAAAGAGAGAGTGAACACGCAGTGGTGTTGTCAGCCTTGAACTATGGTGTACCAGTGTGTCTCAGAGTCCTGTTGATTTTATCTAATGCTGGAATTATTTACAACTGGGGAAGTGTTGTGAATGCAGTTTGATAGATTGGAAACAACCAAAGGGACCCAGTCATGAGAAGCACTGGATTTTACCATTCATCCCATGGCCCCTACGGAGAAGGATAATAAAATGGCTGGCCTCACTTTACAGCCCCGGCACTCTCACTGAACCTCATTACTACTTGCATTATGCACAGTGAATTGGTTTATCCCTCGCCTTGGTTGGATTTCTACTCCACATGACATGGCAACACCCTTTTGCCTGCAATTTACATGAAATTGTTCAACCAAGCATTCAACTGCAACTCCACGGGAGTCGCTCCCTAGAGAAGCAGGGAAATTGGTACTGAAATCTTAGCATCGCAAGTGACATCATTTTCCCTGTATCCCCACTTCCTCTCTGGGTAAAAGCAGGGCGCTACTTAGGAAAATAGAATTCATTTGAGATGTCCACTGTTGTTTTGGTTAGTCCCCTTTTCCTCTCTGGCTGAAAACAGGGCCAGATGGGGAAAAAAGAGAGCTGAAGGGAGAGTTGAAAAGAAAAGGAAGAAAGTGGGGTGTCCCTTTGTCTTTGTTCGAGGGGTTTCAAGGTCGCAGTGAGAGGCCATTAAATATTTAGTTTGGGCTCCAAGGAGCATGTTTCATTAAGTTGAAAAATGTGGATCCATCAGCCAATAATGGAGGCATCGCTGTCATCTATCAGCTCAGATTTGTCATAAGCTGGATGGAAGTGCTTCAGAAGTAAAGCTTTAGGTTTGGGGATGTCTGCCTTGTTTTGTTGCTTACTGCTGCTGCAGGCAACAATCAGCCAAAAAAGAAACTTCAAGATTTGAAGGATGAGCTTGAAGTGGAGACAACCTTTTCGAACTGGGTTAATGTATTATTCATTTATCACTGCAAGGGATATTTTCCTCCATCGCTGTCCTTTTATTCTTTGTTGCCTTCACTAAATCGATATTATAGTACATATCGTTGTTTACTGGGTTTGGTTATCATACTACTGTTATAAAAATGAGTCATTAAAAGATCAATGCATTCAGCAGAAAACCCACAGTAGTTTTTGTTGTCTCTCGGTATCGTCCAATCTTCCGTCTGTCTTCTTTCACTTCTGTGAACTTGCTTTACTGCTAAATAAAACAGTTGTGTCTGAGAAAACATTTCCAGTGAGGTAGATAGAGTGTGGGTAGGAAGACAGCCAAAAAAGGAAAAGAAAAATGGTGCAGGATGTGAAATTCAGTTTACATCTGTAGACATAACTCTTACAAGCTTAAAGGGAACAGTGAAAGCTGTCTGAGATGCTGAGCTACTCATAAAACAGCCGGAGAAAGTGCTTTCGTGTACACACATACACACACACACACAGATATCATATCATTTAGCGTAGGTTATTGCTGCCACAGGCAATGCTTTCTTCTGTTGCATCTCTATTCCCTAGAAACCTGCAATGGGTGGAAGATGATAACGGGAGAATCGGCAGTGTGCGTCATTCTCTCGTTCCATTGCTCATTTCCTCTGTTTTCATGTTTTTCCCACATCGTATTCTCACAGCTCAGCCCGACTTCCTGTCTTTTTCCTGAACAGATCTCGCACTGTTTGACCTTCACGTCATTCAAATTCACAAGAGGCTAAACAACAAACGATGACAATGCATTTCTTGCTCGCTCAGTGTCACTTTTGCGCCTTCTCTCATTTTCTCTTGCGCTTTGACAGCTCTGTGATGTCATTCGACTCTGTTTTAAAGGTGCAGCTTGTTTTAGCACCAGGGGGCAGGGTAATATGGAGCATGAAGCAGCCGCAGTTGATTAGATGGGTATTTTCAGCAGGGCTGGCATGAATAGACCGCTGTGATCACTACTCTGGGGTCTGTTTGCCTACAGGGCCTGTGTGTGTTTTTTGGTTGTTGAGATTCTCTCAGCTCACCAGCGTTAAAACATCACGGGCACCCCAGCCGCCCTGTGATACATCAGAGAGGTCAGAGTGCTCTCTTTGGCGAGCCCTTTAGTCCATGCTCTTTATTCCAGCCCTCGTGCTGAGAAGCACTTCTGGGAATGCATTTTTTTTTCTTTTTTTGTGTAAGCTGCACTGGGAGCCATCTGGAGGATTTCTCCAAAAACATAAAATAGCTGTGCATTGTCCAGTATAACAGTGGTACAAAGCACCTCTCTGATATGTCAGCATTGACACTGCATTTTAGCTGCACTGTAAGTTTTACAGCTTCTGCTTTAAAGGATTATAAAGATTCTGGGATTAAAAGATTTATTATGCAGTAGTGAGTAGTTATTAGGGCTGTTGGTTGCAGCCAAAAGCGAGGAGGAGAAGAGAAAGACCTCAAGACCAGAGGAGAAGAAGAAGTGGGTAAAAAAGCAACTGGCCGCTGTTATACTTCAAAGGCTGTCTCGGCCAAGAGCTTTAATTGTTAATCTGTTTTGCAGGGTGAAGGATAAGGATTATCTTATTATAGCATTTGGTCTTTTTAAACTTAAGAGAGCACAGAAAGAAAAGTCAACAGCGGAGAACGTGGACGTGAAACACAAGCAAGTTGAAATGGGTTAACTTCCTCTCCAGTAGGATGCTCACTTACCTGTTTGCTCACCGAGCACCTACTTGCTTTGTTATTTACCTTCTTGTTTTGGCTTCAGTCCATTCATTTCTTATCCCAGAGAGCCCCATTTTTTCTTCCTTTACTCAGACTTCATCTAAAATCTATTGTGTGGGGCAGCGTGTGAAGAACAGCCTGTGTTTGCTTTCTTTATGCAGCTTTTATTTCTGCTCGGGTAAGCCCGTTGTGTTTGTGTGACATTAGCATGCTGTTAAGTGCAGTTACTTGATGTGGAAGATGCAAATAAGCTCCGCAGACACTTCCACATGCTTTGTGGTTGTATGTAGGCTGTACAGGCCCGTGTGTTTGTGTATGTGAGAGAAAACATTGATAAATGTGGACTGTGCACTCCTACCTTATAATGGTTTGTCATTAAACGTGCAGCTGCCTACACACGAACACACACATCTAATTTTCTGCAGATGAGTTGGCACCTTATTGTCAGGCAGAGAGTCCTCTGTAATTAACCTACAGGACATCTGTACCACCTCTCTCTATCTTTTTGCGCCTCTCTGTATCCCCTCCGCCTTTCTCCCATGTGGTATGTTTTACCTACAAATTCCTTTAATTGTAGTGCACTCAGTGAGTTTTCTCCTGACACTGAGCCACAGTCAATACTCTGTTAATTAGCTGGCAGATCGACCCAGATATCCATCGCTACGCGCACATGCATTAACCAGGCAGCGGAGAACTGGCGACGTCTTCAGAGATACTGAATTTAAGTGCGGCATGGTGAAAAGAGAAGTATGTGGGTCTAAAACTGTTAACTAAAGCTAGTCGGGCAAGGCACAACAGTAGCTGGAGACAACTTGAAATCTCATTGCCTTTGAAATTGTTGCTTTGAAGGTGTGTGTTTTTGTGGGTGTGTGTCTGTGTGTGTGTTAGGGGGGTTCAGGCCTGTGACCATTTGCAGTCAGTTGCTGTCTTCAAAGTGATGGATGGTGATAAAACAGCAATAAGACAGTCAGTCTTCTGTCAGTTTGTGAATGAATGGGAACAAGTTGGCAATTAAATGCAATCTGTTTGTGATAATATGGTGATTAAATTTGATAAATTGGGAAAAATTGCAACTCGTTTGCAGTCTACATTCATTGCAAATGCAGAGTCCAGCCAGAGCCTCAGATTTGAAACTAATTTCAAATTCCTCACAAAAAAGTGATGTAAATGCTGCAAGACAGCAATTTAACTGCAAAATACCAGGCAACCCTAGGAATATGAGTAGAACATGAGCTGCTGGCAACTAATTTAGCTGCAAAAATGAATTGCAAGGCACACACAGAATGACTCCATTTGCTTGCAACATGCTGGCAGCATGTTTACATACATAAATGTGACAATCTGTAAACTATGTCAGGCAGTGACAGCAGTCACTCCTAGGCAGACTGCAATTGTTTGGAGACAAGTTGCTTTCCAACCACAACTTTTTTGGGGGTATCGTAGTAAAGCCAGTTTGCGTATGTATTTTGGAGGGAAGCAACAGCAGAATTCACCAGGAAAGGGAGAAAATCAAAGATCAAAAAAGTACAGAGAGGGGCTGCTGTGGACACTTTGCATTGTTTTTAACACTCTGTTTCACTCCAGTTCTTTGGATGTTATAGCTACCTACCCTCTACCCAGCTGCCTGAATAACCAACAACGGGATGAGTAGTAGCACATAGACCATTTTTACCTCATATTTTATGCACTCTCTCCATCCACAACAGATGTTCTCTCCTTTTACAGTGGCAGTCCATGGGCTGCCAACACTGGTGAACCACAATTTCAGCTTTAGTCACAAAGACGTTACCTTCCTATTTCTACTCTAATCTGACTGAATAAAACTAATAATTAGTATTTTCATATTGTCAAAATAGTTTTTTGTGGAGTCTTATTACGGTATCTTTCACAAAATTCATCATGTCTCTTGCACCCATGTAAGAATAGTGCAGGTAATTATCTATAGTATTCACAGAGAGCTCCTGTATGGTGTTACCGAAATTCCTAATTCAAGTGAGGTATTGAGAACCCACCTGAAGAGTTCACGTGTAAACATCTATCTGGTGGCATGGTTTCAGGGATTGCAATGTTGGCAGCTCAGTCTTCCACATCAGGTCAGACTAAAATATCTCAGCGACAAACTTACTTTTTTACTGAAAAACCACAGACAGGTTAGATTTTATAGTTAAAAGCCACATTCATAATCTCCAAGTGATGAATCGATGTTTTATTATTTAAATCAAAATTAACTGTAATGACTTTAGTGATTTCCTCACATTCGTTTCATTACCAGAGCCTGAAAAACTGACATCAGAGCATCATGAGCTGCACTTTGCATTTACTGTACAGCGGTTGACCAAAGTAGCTGCATGCCCAGTGGATTGATGTTTATGAGTGAAAGTGATTTAAAAGGTGGCATTGTGTCTTTCTGGACAGACACATTCAATGTAAACTTGACCTTCATTAGCCTATGCAAATACAAGTAATCTTTCTCTAGTGCTGTGCCTGATCTTCTCACTCACATACACATTAATGTCAGAGCCTTTAACTTCTCCTTGGCCTCATTATCTGAGAGAAGAAACGCAAACGGCACTGAAATACCGCTAATAGCTACTTAGATCACTCTGCAGCATGAAGACCCACTGGAGGACATCTTTACTTGTTTTCCTGAACTGAACTTACAGTATCCAATTGTCCGCCTGCTTGCTTCTTTCTCTGAGTTATTCATTCTTATTCTTATTCACTGTTCACTGCTCAGCAGCCCCGGAGACAAAGGAGAGAAAACAAAGAAAAGAGTGGTATTTAGTGTTAGAAGAGCCAAAAATCAGGAATCACAGAGGGATAGAGAGAAAGGGAGCAGAGGAGATTTGCAGATCGCAGAGTAACAGGAACATAAACACAGGAACAGACCTGTGTTTAGAAAAGTGACTACCCTAAAGGAAGAAGTACACAGTGCAAAGGAAAAGGAAGAATGATTGGCAGCTAAATTAGTTGGCTTTAGTGTGGCACGTCTTCACAGAAAGACTGAGGTCAAGTCACAGAGGACATGCGGGGGCTTTATGTGCTTAATTAATATGACATTCATTTCTTCACATAGGTGACGAAAACTGAGTGTGTTCGTGTGTGTGTGTGTGTGTGTGTGTAAGTTTGAGTGTGAGACAGAGAGAGACAGGCATTTTATTAGCTTCATTTAAGGACGCTTAATATGCAATGATACATAAGTGGAACTGTCACTTGTTATTGAGGACACCGACCTATATTGGCTGCTGCCTCCAGCAAAAAGCCGCCCAGTGTTCGCATCTCTGATTTTTTATCGCATTTCCTGTCACACTAAATGCATGGAAGAAATATAAAAGAGGACTTGAAGACAGAGCGGTTTAAGATTAGCAGTGTCCAATTTTCTTGCAGTCAGTTGTTATGAGCAACTAAATAAGAGATGGATGTAATTTGTTAGCTGTTAACTGTTAACAGGAGAACTGCTGGAATTTTTTTGCCCTCTTGACACATGAAATTTTCCCATTTGTAAGCTACGCGTCAGTACTTGCAAACTGCTTATGTGAAAATGGTCTGCTGTCAGTGGGAGTTTTAAAGCTTTATCAGACACCAAAGGTCTGCTTTCTATACATAAAATCAAAGCTGCAGTCCTGACTTTTCTAGACATCAACTGGCAGAGTTGGTTCAGGCTTATGACATTAAGTCTTCTACCTGCCAGCTCCTTTGTGCAAAGTCTGTGTGGTGTTGGGACTGAACCAGTGTGTGAATAGCGCAGCTAATAAACCGTGCTGTTTATGAATTGGAATCATGTATGTTCCCGCCTGGAGGCAGCAGTCTCGCTTTAACCACACCAAGTAGTTCCAGAAGCACAAACGCATCTGACGCAGACTGTTACCTGCTGTGTGCTGAATCTGAGAAAGCACAACTGGGAAAAATATCCTGACCTGATTCTTCTTGTCCAAAGTAAATGTGTAGAAACCATATAAAAGAGGAATGGAAGATAAAGATCAGCAGTAACATGCAATGTTTGATTTGTCTTGCTGTCAGCATTTAGAAGTGAAGATACTGGAGGAGTTATTTCCCATGCCTGACAGTTCGATGGGCACGCTTTGATTGTTTGATAGTCAGTAAAATTGTTATGTCAGACACCAAAACATTTCAGCATGAATCACAGTTTTGCATCTCTCAATTGTTAAGATACAGGAAATATTTTTCATCTGTCTTAATTATCAAAAGGTACACACTAGAATTACTCTGCTCACATTACAGTGTAATCTGCCAGGCATCAGCACCAGATTGGCCAAAGCACTGTTGGGTAATTGCACTGCAGGGCACATAGCTTTGCTTTAAAATTACTGTCCATATTTTCTTTGCTATCGCTAAGTTGACCCTGAACTATTACATCGTTCTTCACTGCCATAATCATAACAGCAAAGGTATTCAATCAAAATGGCAAATTTTATTTCATGAAAGAATGTCCAGACGCTGACAAAATCAATGAAGCAGCACATGAAAGCTTTTCTGGCAGCTCAGTTATCCAACAAACCTTACGTAGACACTTTATGTCGACGCACACTTTAAATTCACTTACTTGTGTATGCTACACAGGCAACTGCTCTGGCCTTCTACGGTGATGCTTTGACTATTCTGTGTTTGAGTCAACCCCAGACTGCAGAAATCAGGGCCCTTTTATGAAGTTTAAATCAACATGCACTCATGCATATATTAACTCATAAGAGCACACACTTTTACAGGCAAAACACACATGGGCACACACACGGAGACACAATAAAATTGAAAAACAGGGTGTGCCCCCTGCTGTTAAGACCATCTTGTGTTTGACACTGGCTTTATACATATGCTAATTCACCTCCATTTCACTGCCGCTGTAATGGATGGGGTGAGACCAGCAATTAGATATTAGAAAGAAAAAATATAGTGACAGCGAAGCAGAAAGAAGAGTATCTTATCTAGCCCACACAGAGACAGAGCCCTTCCCTTTTATACTAAATGTGACACCTGCTTTTCACTCATAAATAAAACATTTAATCTACATCTGGAACTTCAATGAGGGTCCAACATATTATCTACGTGAGTAAAATGGAGTAAAAACGCAAACGACAGAGACGGACAGCACATTATCTTTGTTTCATCTATAATTACATCAGCCAAGCTAAGTTATATGTTGAATGAATCTTACATAAATAGATATCATCGCGCACTGTCATTACCCCCTCAGTGTTTTGTGTTTGTGAACCCAGTGTGCGAGCAGGGCAGTGTGCCCGACGCTGTTTTAATTGGCATGGCAGAGTGCCAAATGATGGATGGGTGGCTGGGTGCAGAGACTCACTATGTATGTTTCTGAGTTGATGACAGCCATCTGCCAGTGCCACGGGCCATTCTCAGTGCTGTGTGTACCCCCACATGTGTGTTCCTCCTATAGTCAGCTGTGTGCGGGCGCTGCTGCTTTCTGGTGTGTTTATGGACACGAGCAACTACACTATGCACACTCCATAACCTACAGTGAAAGAAAAGCAAATTACAGTTAGAGTGAACACACACACTTATTCATATACATTAAATAGCATTTCTCCATACTGGCTGTATTTATAAGTATCTAAAAGTTCAAAGAGTTACAGTGTTAATGGAAATAAAATGGAAAACAAAGAAATGGGGAAATGTTATGACTAAACACCCTTTTTTCCTTATTTATTGTTTCATGTGTACTCAGGGAAACCATGACTTGGTGTTTTTCTCCTGCTGTATCCTACATTTCTTGGTAGAAAGGGGAAGCAAACTCCCCTGTGTTTGTCTCATTCTCTTCACCAGAAGCAGCTGGTGAATAGAACTGTGCTAATAGAGTGCAACATTAAATCCCCCACTCTGGGGCCAAATCCAGCCACTGGGCTTAACAACTTTTCTGGCAGAAACCCTCGACTGCAGTGTCTTTTACTGACTAAATGTTCCTTTGGGTATGCCGGCCAGACAGCAACTTTGCCTTTCTATGCCGGGCAGGTATGGTGGCAAAGAGTTTATAGAGGTTGTTGTTCTTGTTGTTTTTTTAAAGCGGCTGCATGCTTCCCCAGGAAAGCAGTAAGAATGGTCCAAAACAGTAAAGCTCCAGCCACACTGCTGAGAGGCACTATGAAGCTCTGAAGAGCAGAGGGAAACTGTAGAGTCAGATGGCAGTTCTCTCAGGATTCATCGCCACAAGGCTATCACATTATCAAAACAGAATTTCTAAGTGCTTTGGCAGGTATTTACAGTGCTTTATACAGTGCTCATGTCTTTATACTTTACTTCCAAGGCGCAAGACTTGTTTGTCTTTATTAAAGTGCTCTTGACGAATAGCTCTATAAAACAATGCTTTATGGAGATCTTTCAAAGATTTTCTTTCGCTGGTTCTTTAGTTATTTTCAGTCTAGGCGTTGTACCTGATCATTTTCAGAGGAATGTTTTTTTTTGTTTGTTTATTTGTTTTTTGTTAAGCCACTTAACATCGACCTATGAATCATTCAAACATTTAAAAAAAGGCATGTAACTCAAGTTATGAATCAGACAGCTTAGCAAAGAACCAGTTTTAGGCACTTTGTTACTAGCAGCCTGTTGCAAAAACACATAATTTGTTGCAATTTCTTTAGTTGAACTGACAATTAGGCTAATGATAGCACAAACTGCCAGGCATAAAAGATTGTTTTGCAAATATTTGTGATTCCCTTTGAGCTGTTACCATTAAACCTTTTCATATCTCAGCATTATGTTCAGTGTGTCATGGTTTGGGGCTACATTTATGTCAATTATGAACTCAGAAAAGTTCTCTCAGATTTTAGGCCACACAAGAATGCCATCTGGAGAGGGTCTGATTGGCAAGGGCTTCATTTTTCCGCATGCCATACCGGCAGTGCAGTAGAACTATACCTGAGTACACAATGCAACACTATCAGAGCGCAGACCTCAACATTATTAAAGCAGTGTGGGATCATCGAGAAAAAGAACGAGACAAAAGGAAGCCAACATCAAGAGGAGGCTGGACAAGTGTTTCTGAAGGCTACTTAAAGAAATTATAGGAAGGTTTGCCTAAAAGAGTTCAGGCTGTGTAGAAGAAGACAGGTGTTAATACCTAATATTGACTTCTAAATTCATTAGAATTGTACGAAATGTCTTTTATTTGGTTGTTTTTTGTTTGTTTTCTTACTTTTATAGTATATTTCTATGTAGGAAATTACATAAAATCAAAAAAATGAAGTAAAGCAAAAATTTGTAAGGTGTCTTTTTAAAAGGTTTTTGCTCAACAAATGTCTTTAACTCAATTTTCTTGTTCACAGAAAGATTTAATTAATGAAGAAATGATTCAAGCGTTCACCCTGTTGTTTGAGCAGTGTTGCGTCATCCAGTTACTTAAGGATGCGGAGAACAAACACATTTTTCTCCTTTATTGTCTTTTTGTCTATCCAAGAAAGCTCTCAGCAGCTTAACTTCACCCCGGCAGGTCTGTGGAGTCTAACTTCCAATGTTTGCTTGTGTGTTCGCAGCTCCTTGGCTTCGTGTATGCCTGCTACGTTGTCAGCGCTATCACTGAGGAGGAGGACAGCTGTGAGTGATACACACACACACACACACACACACTCATTCTTGCAAAGGAGCCTCACAACATTGGGTGAATCACACCCAGAAGCACTCAAACAAGGGAGATGAAAACGCCTGAGTTGAGGGGAATAATGCTGCATCTTTCTTCTTCTCCCTCTTTTCCTGTCCCGCCCAATACCTCTCCTATCTGTACCTCCTCCTTCCTCCCCCACACCAGCTGGGCCCTCTTCTTTTTCTTTCCCTCCAGAACCAAAGGAGCCATGTGTTACTCTCCACACCTCCTTCAGCCCATTCTTTCCCTTCCTTTCGCTTTCACATGTACGCAGGGCGCCTTGTCTCTCGCAGTCTGTCTTCCTTGCTATTGTTCGAAACCTGTTATTTCCCTCCTTTAATGTACTGTGGCCCTTTGTTTTCTCACTTTCTTCTTTCTGTGCGCTCCACGTTTTAACACTCGAGCCGTCTCATACCCGGTAAAGGTGAGATGGTCTTGTTCACA
>VUQR01010918.1:6032-21697 GCA_015108515.1 Hemichromis elongatus | reverse complement strand
TCTTTTTTTAATATCATTCACTGAAGCTCGTTTAGCACCATGATGGTGCCTTTGTATGAATGGGAAATAACACCAGCATTAGAGCTGCTCAGTCAATTAAAGACAGACAGGCATAGAAATTACTGTGTTCAGCTGAATGAAAAAATAACCCACAGTAGGCCCTGTGGTGAATGCGTTTCAATCAACGGTGACCTTCCCCAACAGAAGTACTTACAAATGTTTGGATATTAAATATTACAGCGCGCTTTGTAATGCACTCTTTGCATTCATGTTCATGTTTTAATCAAAGTGTAAAGAACTTTGCAGGTTATGAAAAAAAAGAGCTTTGAATAGGTTAGTTCACTTAAATGACAGTAAAACATATTTACTCACTTACTTAATGGAAGCTTTGATGATTACCTCCCCCCCGCTATGGGGTATCGCTAAAAAAAAAAACAGGGAAGGTAAAACAATTTTTAAAAAACTCAGGTTTTTAGATACATTTCCATTTGATTCTTGAACTCAATCTGCTGTGAACGCCTAAGTTTACCCTTCGTGCTTTCCATAGGAATGATCAAATGCACTTCACTAATAGATCATTAGCAAGTATGAGCACCTCTAGTAATGCAGAGGTTTTGGCAATTTGCTGGTCTGGAGCATTCAGAAACGTGTGCCACCAACTTCCCAGAAGTGGGAATTCCAGCAAATTCACCTCAAAGCATTTTTAATTTTGCCAGCAAATGTTTTTTAGTTTTAGTAGTCATTTAGGCTTCTAAATTATTTTTGTTTTAGTCTAGTTTTAGCTGACTACATATCATAAGATTATAGTAGACTAAATCTAAAGTTAATTCAGTTGACTAAACTACAAAGTGTAAAACAGTTGTGTTTTTAACGGTGAGAGTTGCTCTACATGGTTTACAAAGTGTCTTAATTTTCTTGACATCAAATGTAAAATGGGTCCATATGTCTTATTTTCTTTTCTATTCCTCCCAACTGTTGACATTTTGTCACGCTTCCATGAGAAACATGGAGCATGAAGCATTCACTGATGAAAACAAGATGTCTTTACAATTCATCACCCTTTTTTGTCTGCACACATTTTTTTTTTTTAAATATATTTATCGTCTTGTATTCGCCAGAAAAGAGGTCCATGATAAAACAATGATGAAGTTATTGGTAAAATAAATTAACACTTCCCCGGAGGTCAGGCCGTCCAATGCTCAGAGAAACTGCAAAAAAGGAAAAACAAATGGTAAATGGTCTGTATTTATATAGCCAAACCCCAAAGCGCTTTACATTACAGTCATCCACCCATTCACACACAGGTGATGGCAAGCTACATTGTAGCCACAGCTGCCCTGGGGCGCACTGACAGAGGCGAGGCTGCCGGACACTGGCGCCACCGGTCCCTCTGACCACCACCAGTAGGCAACGGGTGAAGTGTCTTGCCCAAGGACACAGCGGCCGAGACTGTCGGAGCTGGGGCTCGAACCGGCAATCTTCCGATTACAAGACGAACTGCCAACTCTTTGAGCCACGATCGCCCCGAGAGCTATATCTTAGACCATGTTAATGATAATGATTTTAAAGACTTCTGGAACAATATCCTTTGCACAGATAAGATCAAAGTGGAGAGAATGCACAATTTGACAAAATGCAACATATCAAGCACAGTGGTAGAAGGGTGATGATTTTGGCTTGTTTTATAGACATATGACCTGGAGACCTTGCAGTTAATGTGTCAACCAGCTTGTCTTTTTCACCAAAAGTTTTTCTAGAGTCAAACATGAGGCCATCTGCCTGACTTAAACTGGGTCAGACAACATTATAATGATCCCAAGCGCGGCAGAGAACGTAAACAGAATGGCTGAAAAAGAAACGAATTAAGGTTCTGCAATGGTCCAGTCAAACCCCAAACCTAAGAGAGCTGCTCATAAAGCGATGAGCTCATAAAAACAACACGTTATTGTTGCTAAATGTTGTTCTACAAGTTAGTCAATCATGTAGGTGCAGTCAGTTTTTCACAAGACTGTACATGCAGATGTACGTTTAAAAAACGATTTGGTGCTGACAGCTCTGCCTATATTGGGATCCAGGTATGCTAATATCTGGCTAACTAAGCCCAGCTCCTTTACTTTTAAACTGTTTGCTTTCCTTAAATGCACTTCTGCAATCTTCAATAACAATAATTAGCACAGGTCCTAGAAAATATGAGAGGAGTTGCTTATATTAGCTACGGTTGGATGGCTAATGGGAAAGTGAATAATGGCGTAAACAGAGTGTTCCTGGTTCTTCAGGAATAACGTTAACCTCCCAGTGTGCGAACCTTGATTAGAAGCAATCATTCAGCTAATGCTACTATTGGTAATGCCAAAACAACTGTACACAAGAGCCTCTAATGAACACTGGTTTACTGTGGTTTCTCTGTACTGAAGTACCCTTCTCTATATCCCATATCCAAGTGTGAAATTATAATATCAGATCATATTTAGTTAATTAAACCCATATGACTAATTTAATTTGACTCAAATGTGGGGAAAGTGAATAAATCATGGAGGCGTATTTAGCTTGCTAGCACTGGTGTTAACAGTAATTAAATACGGGGCAATCTGTAGCCTATGAAGATAGCACAAGTCTTTTCTTTCTGCCTACTGTACAAGTACACATGTGGAAGAAATGTAAGCCAGACAGGGTTTTTTCGTCTTGCAGAATGTTAATGAAACGATGTGTAAGTTTCAAACACAGAAATAAGCGAGTAAAAGATGCAGTCTTGTAAAGTAGGCTAGTGCATTAATAGTCAGCGAGCGGCTGTCCCATTAGGAGATCTGCACATCTTAGTTAGAGAAGAGCCAGAAGCAGAGAAGAAATATTCCTCCATGATTAGAGTCGGGAGAGTTCAAAGACAGCTGCTTTTTGCAGCTAGATGGGCACAAAGCACTCACAAGGAAGACAAGAAATCAACTTGTATTTGTCATTTAAGTATTTTTTGCTTCATATTTGGCAGGGATTAGAGATGCATATTCTCTCCAGCTCTGTCAGTCCTTGTTATGCGCTTCCATTTTGTCAGATGCACAACGGGGTGCTTTATTGCATCTCGATAAATGTTGCTACCTAAGCCTTGTTTTCCTATCACTAAAAAGCACGTTGTGTTTTGTTACACTCCCTGATGTGCATGGCACTTTGTTTTTTCTTCATTTTAGACTCGCTCTGTGATTGATGAGGATTAAGAAACGGATTTTGCCTAACAGGAAACACAAGAACGTCCTCATCCAAACTGGTAAGAATCCTGATTTATCACCTGTGTGTTCATCTGACTGGTTAGGCTTCAGCTCGTGTGGTGATACTGCAAATAAGATAAGATGGCTGCCATTTGGATGTTGCCCCGTGTTGTATCGTACCAGGTGTTTTGTCCTAGAAAAGGATGCTCTCGTGATCGTGTTATGTGGTAAGAGAAGCAGAAAGAAGACTCTGCGCTTTCAAGAACAATATGAAAACCTGAATATGTTGTGATTCGGGGCATCAAAAGAACACGCAAAGCTTTAACGTAAATCATCTGTGTGTTGTTTGATTGTCCTGCGATACCTAAATTGTTACATGCTGCATTCTGTTACCCAAACGCTTTCATATATTAGACCACATACGCGTCAGAACATCCTGAATTAATTGCCACCATGACTGGCCACCTTTGTTCTGAATGAAAGCACATGTTTACGGGGATTAGTTTGCGTGATAGTGGGTGATGGCATTTCCTCTTTGCATGGTAGACAGCTGGTGCTTGTCAGGTGAGGGGTGGAGGAGGAACGGGGGCAGTCAGTCAGTCAGTGAGACCAAACAAGTTGGGATGCCAAGTCTTTCTGTGCCTTCCTTCGTTGGGTCTTTCCTCTGATGTGGTCATTTTAGATCAAGCCCATTTGAAGGATGTTTACAAGAGCACATTCCTGCATGCGCTCTATAGTGGAGCTCTACCTTTTTTGTTCGTTTTCAAGCCATCGTTAGCCGTGTTGAACCAATGCTGCAGCTTCTGTTTGTGCCCATTGATTTGCCTGTATCAATCACCAAGAGGAGTAAAATGCTCATCCCCATTTCCTCATCCTCCAAGCCGATGTTTATTGTAAAACCTGCAGGACAAAGCTGCATTTGATGCAACAACATGCTTGAATACTCTGTTCATTTTTCCTTTGAACAGCATGGACATTATGTATTCAGATAACCCTCGGACTGCATGAATATTAAGTGTTCATTTAAACCTTAGACGAGATGAAACACCCCATCAGTCGTCAAGTGACAGTGACCACTATGATGCATGAAGTAATTGGGTTGAATGAGGATATGAGGAAACAGCACACTAAAGGATGTCATGCTAAGGCCTCCATCGCATTTTAGGTAAAAAGAGGCCCAGTCCTTCTGGTTTTGTTTGGGAGGGCTGTGCAAAATGTCGACAGCGTAGTTTGTATACATGTGAAACGGCATCAAAGCGCTTGAAGGTGAATAATTTTTGGTGGCATCTGCACATTCTGCAATATGCTAATAAGCAAAGCTGCAAAAGCCAGATTGCCAGGAGAGAGAAGGGGAGATGGGGAGAGGAGAAAAAAAAAAAGAAGAAGGGGAGAGCAGAGTGGAAAAGAGAGAAACAGACGGAGGCTGGTGTAAATTATGGATGCAACGTGCGATTTCCAAGAGGAAAAGAAAGGCAGAGAGAAACCTCAAGTCATGCATATCAGATTACGCATTTACCACATTTTCTTATCATGGTCTGTGAGCAAACTCGTATGCAATCTGGCCTCTTTGTGCGTACGTGCACGCGCGTTTGTTTGAGGTATAAGAGTGTGCGAGAGAGCACTTACATATTCATCCATGTCAAGTTTGGTGGAGTTGTCTTGTGCTGTGAGGCATTCTTAAAAACTTGCTATGACGCGCACGTCTAAAGCCAGCTTGCCTTACATTGCCGTTGTGTAGCTTTGCTTCGTGTGTCCACGGCGACACGGCTCCTTGTGGTACGCACGTGCCATCTCGCCAGTTTTGAGCGTGCATATATACACAGTGGCAAATCTGTTCCACTGGGCATTTGCATGACATTGTTTAACTGCGCCGAAAAGCTGAGCTGGCTGCTTTAATGGCCTCTTTAGCAGTTTTTAGTAAAGTTAAGTAAAAGTATGTTTACCCTGTCCCCCAAACTACCACCACATCGCACCCTTGTGTGCCAGTGCCTGTGCGTATGTGAATAATGAATCCATTCTTAAGTCATGTCCGTGACTAGGGTCTGCGCAGTGGTGTGGTTTCCCCACCAGAGGAGTTGGGAGGGGCTGGGTGGTGCGGGGTGTCTGGAAATAGCTCTGCCTGAGCTGGGAGCACCTTAGGTGGGCCTCTGTGCCAGCTTCACCTTCCTTTAACATGCTTGCATGACAAAAGTACAATTGTACTCGCAAACCTGGCCTCTATTACTCCCCTGTTTTCTAGGTAGACTTGAAAGGGACGTATGTCTGCATTCACATTCACTCAGGAGGAAAAGAAAAGAACTGCTATTTCTAAGAATTGAACAGGAGACACGTTGCAGTTAAAGCACAAAGTGTCTTAGTTAGAAAACAGAAACTACAAAGCCCGCTCTGGATCTTGCCTGCATGTAAATTTGTGTTAATGTGCAAAGTAGGTCATTTATTTGGAGCAGGGACAGCCATGGTGTGCCTCTCTTGAGCGATGTCAGACCGGGGAATAAGTTCATAAGCAGACACATTGCTGGATTTGGCGAATTGTACAGGGGATTTACATATACCGATATTTTGTTTATATGTCGAGCCAAATCCCTAATATAGCAGAGAGACGTGACGGGGGGTGGGTGTTGAAGGTGAAAATGGTGAAAATGGCTGTGGTCAATCCAGAGACAGCTTCAGTAACCACAAGCAGAGATAGCAGCCTAAAAATCAGGCTAAATCAGATTACCAAACAAACAGCTAAGAGGATTAATTCTGATCTCTCTCTCTCTCTCTCTCTTTCTCTCTCTATCTCTATCTTTTTTCCATCAGACGGACATTAAATCTGCAATCTATAAAATCCCTTCAAATGATTTTCTATTTTACTTTGTGGCCCTCATTTTCTGGTCACATGTTTGGAGCGAAGCTCTTTCAGCTCCCGGTGAACTCTGCCCTTTTGTTCTGCCTTGAGGCCTCTAGAAATGACTTTAGTAAACAGGGTATCAAAACCAGTCTTTAAAAATATCTTCACAGGGTACAACAGCATTCTGACCTCTGATCAGGTGATATAGTGCCAAGCCCATACTGTTATAATAATGTGTTTTACTCAGCACGCTTGCTGTTGGGAGTAAAGCTGTGCTGAGAGATGCCTGTGGGCCTGTGGCTGTCAGTTAAACAAGCACAGTAACGTTCGCTGGAACAGGCGCAATTAATAGAAACCATAATATATAGAAGGGAATAATTACACCTTGTCGCTGGTTTTCACAGATCAAATATGTTCCTGCATTTCTTCAAATTAATCTCAGGAATGATTGTTGGCTTACAGGGAATCAGTGGCAGCACAGTATGTGTTCTCAGGGAGAAAATACTGTAGATTAATTTGGTTAATATTTCATAAAGCTTAGGAAGGCAAAGGGCATTTGAGGCTTTTCAGATTATTTATTCTCAGCCAATACTACACGCCACGGTTGAGCTGCTGTGCCACTCTGCTGCAGCTCCCTTGCACAGTGCCAAAGAAAGGCACTTGCCTTTAAAAGTGTTTGCCTGTGATAGCATTGTTTGTGAAATGGGAGACGATCACATGTGCCGCTGCGTTTCCTTTTCGTTGTGATCTGATTCAAAGGCTCTCGTTCGCGTACAGCTTTGTATCGCTCTCCTGAGTGCTGATAACTGCTAAAAGATTCGTATTAATATCCTCTCTGGTGCTCTTTTATATTAGCTGATTCATTCACTGCCCTGCTATTTCTGCTAAACACAGGCATACAACATAGCAACGTCACTCCTGACAGCCTGACAAACTGACATTCCCACTCTCAGTGACTCCCTCTCCTGTCCTCTTGGTCTCTGTGATACAACTGTATATTGTAACCAACAAGACTGTAATCAGTGCAGACCTAATCTAATCATCACTGCCAACAAGCAGCTCTGGCTGCCGGGCTTCCACGAAACACATCTCGCATCAACAGGCAGGCTGCTTGGACGGCATCATGTCATCATGTCAGGAGAAGCAGGATTATTCCCGAAAATGTCATTGATAGCATAATAGCTTAGCAGAAGAGTGTCTCATGCTATGTTTGTATCTCATATCAGCAGGTGTGATGTGTAACTTGGTGTGTGTCATAAAAGCTACTGTACACAAACGAGAGCGTAAACAGAAAGCGGGATCTGTTGACTGAAACTGGTGCGCGATCAGTGTGCGCGCAAACCGTGGAGTTAGACGTTGAAGTGTGTGTTTTTAGATCTGCACAAACAAATGCACATCTTTAAAACCTCCTCATTATTGGCAGCGGGAAAGCTGCCCGGGCACCGGGACAACTCCCGTGTGCATCTGCGTGCGTGTCTGTCTGCAGCTTGTGTTTTCGTGGTATGCGCCTAATTCGGCGGCTCATTCCAAGATTTGGTTAACCGAGTTGGCTCGCCCTATCGCATTGCCACAGAGTGTGCAGTTGCTTCAGCCTCTGTTTCATTTAGTGGCACCCACGCTCTTATCCTCTTGCCATGAAAGCGCACAGACACGCATGCTTTTGCACCGGAACCGAAACACACACACAAACACACACGCACACACAATTGAATGAGAGAATGACAGAGTAAGAGGGACAGAAAGAGGGAGAGCGAAAGAGGAGAAAAAAATAAGAAAGTACCAATTAAGCTCCTCAGACAGTTCTGCCAACAGACATCAGGAGGTTGGAGGCGGTGAGTGTTTGCGTGTGTGTGTCTGTATGTGTGTGTTGGATAAGGGGTAGAGGGTGTTTGACTAGAGCTGAGGTCTCTAACTTTTGCATTGTCAGTTTTGTACTTGTGCAAGTTTTGAAACAACTCATTACCGTGAGGTGTCAATAACCTGCTGAGAAGGCTGGCAATTATCAAGAGCTTGTCACTTTTTATAGTTGTTTGTTGACAATTTCCTATTATATGCTGTATTGTTGCTCTGTGTACTCATTTTTTTTTTAAATATATAGAGAGATTTTTTTCACACCGCTGTAGATTTTCAAATGTTTTTAAAATGTAAATAAAAAAAATAAAAAAATTCAGATTCTTGTACTGTAGTTGTGGGGAGAAGTTTACATGCAATCATCATGAGCGGGAGTGTCTCGGTAATTTTAATGATTTTCATCTTTTTCCAGTGTGGCGTGATTGTAAAGCAAAGAAACGAGTATCAGGTGGTGTTGGTTTGAGTTCTTTTTGGATTTTCTCTAATCCACACAGGGTCAAAAGTACATATAAACCCCCACTAATATTTGGTTAAATGTCCCTTAGCAAGTTGCACCTCGACCAGACATTTTTGGCAGCCATAATAAAGCTTCTGGAGTAAGCCTGGCTGCATATTTGACCGCTCTTCTTGGCAGAATTGGTAGAGTTCATTTAAAATTGGTTGGTTTCCTGGTACAGACCTGGCTTGTAAGCATAGTCTGCATATTTTCAGGAGGGTTGAGGTCGGGGGTGTGGGAAGGCCGTTCCAGAAGCTTAATGTTAGCCTGCTTTACCAATTCCCTAACCAGTTCTGATGTGTGTTTGCAATCACTGTCCTGCTGAAACACACAACCGTGTCCAAGTTTCAGCCCTTTAGCTGTTGATTTGAGGTGAAGCCGATGAATTCTTCTCCATTATTCCTTCCACTGTGCAGTGTACCAGTACCACTGGCACCAAAACAGCCCCGAGCATCATGCTATAACCACTTGATGCTTGATCCCTCACCTTCACTCCTCCAACCATACCTCTTGTAATTTTTTTGTAAAATAGCTCATTCTTTGCCTCATATGACCACAAAACCTTTCCCGAGAAAGTATTTGGCTTGTTCATGTGGGAAGCTGCGAATTTAAATCAAGATTGAAGGTGCTGATTTTTTGGGCAGGGAATTCTTTCTCCTTCTTATTCCACAGCAATGTAAAACTCACTTTATTGTGGACAGTGACGCTGGTGTTAGTTTCCAGTTTAAGGTCATCTTGAGTCTTAATGGTTCCTGGGTCGTTCCTGAACTACCTAACCAATTTACTCACATCTGACAGTGACATTTCAGGTCTTCCTTCAGACCTTGCGAAAGTGTACTGACGTAGAACAGTTTGACAATCTTTGGAATCTGCAGGTGTTTAGAAATGTCTCCAAGAGACCTCACTCATTTATCTAAATCTACAATTCTTCTACACTGACTTCCTTGAACTTTCCCATTGTTTTTAATATTGTTCAGTCCACTAAGTGCTGTCAAACAAATTCTTTTTATGCGGTCAAAGAGAAAATTGTAGTAGCAGTCAGTCCTGATCACTAATGAGAAGTTAAAAGGCCTCGGCCTTGTCAAGTTAACAGATATTTTGGAACCTTCAGGACCAGTTATTTTAAAAATCCTTAATGTATGTATTTGAGGCTGTATGTATACTTCTGATCTTGCATCACAACTGTTGGTGTGTACACAATAGTTTCATAGCTCAGTTTTATAGTATGTATTTTATGCCGTTTAATCAATATTGCAAATTAGTTATCTCTGTAGCTCCAAGAAGCAGCTTCACATCATAAATGCTGACATACAACAAGTTACAAGAAGTCAGAAAGATGCTTTGAATTATCAGCTAATTTTCAAAGTTATTTTCGACTTTTTATTCTCTGTTCAACTGGGGGGAAAAAGTATTTATTTTACTGTGAGACTTTTATGACAGCAACCAGTAGCTAAGCCCTAATCCAAACAATCTTACTGTACTGCCAAATGAAGCCTCGTCTTCTGCTCTCTGTTCATGCTGTGAAACAAAAGGCTACTTTGGCCAAATCAGGACTGACATCATTGGCAACAGCTGCAGGCTGCATGTGCGATGTGTGCGTGCATGCACGTGCGTGCACGCCTCTGTATGTTGACGTCTTAGTGCGCGCATGTTCGCGTCTGTCAAGATGAGGTGACCTGATTGCTCAGCTGAGCAGCGAGGGAAGACCCGGCCTTGTGTTGTCAGAGCACCAATAAAAACCACAAGAGATGAACCACAATGCTCCCCGGTCGGCAGCCCCTCCCTCTCGCGGTCCCTCTGAGTTTTCTGTATCTGCCGTGCCCACCCCCTACACACCCCCGCCACACATACACACACTTAGACACACAGTGGCACTCCTGACCATGCCAAAGCAGATTTAGAGATGAAAAATGATCCACCGCTGGCCGTGCACTGCGCTATCAGCTCCCAGCTACGGAGTGGTCAAGCCAAATCCTGTCGTATCCTTATAGCTGTGAAGATAGAGCTAGTTAAAACTGAACCTCTCCTCTCTCTAGTCTCAGGCAGGTCGACCCTGTATAGTGTAGTAGTGTAGTTACGTACATGGACGACCTTCTCCCACATCAGACCTTATACAGCTTAGATGTGGGAGGGTTTTTTTTGTTTTTTTTTTACTTCAGTAGCTGCAGGGACTGACACTCTCTAAAATCTGCAATGAAACACGTCTCACTTTGCCTCAAGGTGCCATTAACCCATTTAAATGAATTGAATTTGTTTAGGATTCAGTGGAGAGTTTAGCTATTACATGATGGCTCAGATACTGTTTGAAGAGACATTTTCTTTCAAAGAATACACTTTTAAGGGTCCTACAGAATTTCAGGATGAAGACATTTCAGATTAAAAATGCTAGCCAGTACCAGCTTTAGTTGGTAGTGTCAGTAAAGGTGTGTGGTCTCATCATTCATGCCTCCCAGCGTGAACACACATAGTGCCTTCTCAACACACACACACATGCACAAACAGAAATGGCCCCCCCCGACCTCCTGGGGTCTCACCTCTGTAGCCCTGTGGCGAATTGTGTGTTTGTGTCTGAGGCTTAATAACTTCACTCGGGCCATCCCACCCCTGCTGCTTTGCCTTATTATTCCCTGTATCTTCTCTGCTTTGTCCAGAGGAAGGATGGATATCGAGCAGCACCTTCGGGGAATGGAAGAAGGGGTGTGTGTGTTTGTGTGTGTGTCTGAGGGCTAAAAACGAGAGCTGCAAGGCGGGAACGGTAAGGACGAGGAAGGCTGGGGGGTGGTATTGTGGATAAAGAAAGCAGAGAATGGAGCAGAAGGTGTGGGCCTGCAGCTGTATTGATGTGGTTCAGGTAAGTGAAGGATTAGTGGATCTACAGAAAGCCTAGGAGCTGCTGCTCCCTCATCCAGCCAGCAGTGAAGTGGCTCCTCTTAATGAACTATTAAAAGGAAAAGGATTCTCTTACATGCATCCACGCACATGGACGTGCCATTCATCCTGTAGAAAGGGTCTCCATTCATGACAAATATGGAATACCAGCTTTTCAAAGCTTTGGGGAAATTTTTTAGATTATCTGTCCTTCAGCCATCCGTGCTAATAACAAAAACAGCCATGAGTGTGCAGTCAAAGCCTGATATAAGCCTCTTCTCCTGTGCCACAGAGGACTGTGTCTAAAATTTGTTAACCCTTTAAAGCCTGAACTATGAAATACTTGGTAGAAAATACAGATTTTGTTTTTTTAATAGAGTGTTTATTGAACCTTTTGACAAATTACAAAGAATATTAATTTGTAACTCCAACCCTTATACACCAGTCTGCTGCTTTAACTACTCATTTGTGCAGTAAATGTGCATTTATGACTCAAATGCCTCCATTATAACTATAACAATTTAGCCATTGAATAAATGGGCTTAAGGATTAGTGCTGCCAAAAGTGTACAGACATTAAAACATATTATTGTATTGCTTTTATTTGATTTATGATGATAACAAGAAGTATAACTCCCAGACAGTATGTTAAGATGTCACTGACACAGAAACTTTTCACTGGATCAATATTTGATGTTATCTGATGCCACTGAAGTTAACTTGTAAATTATCATCGAGTTCAGGAAAAAGAACGTTCGGAGCTCGACATTTAATGCTGGCGCCTCATGCAACATATGCCGAGGTCATAAAGAGATGAACATAACTACAGAAGCATGCAAGGAATCCACTCGTTTAATGGACTCAGAGCTCAAATTGTGACCGTGTTACTTTGCTCCCGTGACTCCCGATATTTCTTGCAGGTTTCCTTTCTAATTCTGACCGTCCTTTAACTGACTCAACGGATGGAGAAGCAAGAGCGCGAACCTACCGTGTTCTTCAACTCTCCAGACACACATTCACACTTCGCCTGTCCTGCAGATACAGCAGACACTGTCACGGTTGTTTTAAGGCGAGCACTGCCTGTGTGTCCAAGGATAACAGCACACAGGGCTCACTTGAGTGTGGGTTCTGTGCTTCAGTGAAAATCCCCTTAATGTGGAATGTGTAATGTTTGTGTCCCATGTGTACTTTAGTGCATGTCTAAGAAGACTGAACAGGTGTTTCTGATTGTGCAGTGTGTCTGTGTGTCACATGTCAGTCGGGGTCAGGTGTCTGTCTAGTTTCACTTTACAGAGGAAACCCAGCGGCTCAGATTTCAGCGGGGGTCATCTGTTCTGGTCTGTGTGTCTGAGAGGTTAAAGTTTACTCTGCTGAGGGTTAGTGAGGGCTAGGCAACGCTTCCTGAGCAACAAACACACACACACACACACATATATAAATAACATGCTAAAGGCACATTATAGGTAGAAAATGGTTTATTTATGGGTTTTTATATTGTTGGTACAGTGAAAATGAAGCGTTTGTACATTCCTACTGAAATACCCTTGCATCTACACATGCGAAAACTGGATATCGTTAATAAAACTATCCATTTCCGATCATATGCTTATATTTGACAAACTAACTTAGACTAAACCTGCCAATTACTTTTATTATAACAATTGACTGTTTTGCTTCCAGATTGTTCTGATGAATACAGAAGTTTTCCAGAACCTAGAGTGATTTTGGTTTTTAAATCCAGAGTAGAAAATTAATGTTTGTTATTATTAATATTATTGTTATTTTTTGGTTTGATTAATCAATTAATTGTTTTAGCTGTGAGTAATCTGTTTAATTGTGCATTTTTAATTCATTACAGCAAAAATTTTAGTAGCTTTATTCTTGTTTTCCATGAAAATTGTTTGATTTTACTAAACAGTTTTTTTTTTAAAAATGTCAGCAAAATAAACTTATAATTATTGCGTGCTATACTATATGTAGTATACACTATTATTATTGGACTGTATGTGTGTTAGCATTCTCACAAATGACAGCGCTTGTGGTAAATGTGAGCCTATAGGCACTCTTTAAGTGGCTGTGATAGTACAGGAAAGTCTTGACAGTGACATGTTGGTGTGTCAGAAAAACAAAAGGACAGTGACACTAAAGTTACATAAGGGACAGAGTCTGTCTTTCTCTGTCAGTCTTTCTCACCCCCTCTTGTTTTTTTTCCATTCGACCCCCACCTTCTTTTCTTTCCCTCTGTACCTCTCCTCTACAGGAACTAGCCAATTTCCTGAGCCTGTTTTTCCATTTTGCTTCCCTGTGTATGTATCTTTTACATGCATATGTTTCTGTGTTCCTCTGTGTGTGCCTGTTCGTCATCTCCTGTCTCTGACTGGCTCTCAGCTAACAGCTTAAAATGTCACAACTGTTTAATTTCACGAGAGCAAGCTGCTTGGAAAGTGACCTCACATGGACGGTGCAGTTTGAGTCAGGTCGCAATTTTTTCAGCTTGATGCTCTTACATAAAAAAAAAACCATGCCTTTAGACGCTGTGTAAACATGTTATTGATAGGAAGCAGTGCCGGTACATCTCGACGTTTAAAGAAAGAATTCTTAAACTGTTGGAGAGTTGTGAAAAAGCAACTTGTATGAAGAGATTGCCAATTTATTTTTCCATGGATCATCATTCTGTTTGTTGTCCCAGCACAAGGTGGACAAGATATGTAGTCATGGTTTCACACAGTCCTGGTTTCTTTGTATTTAGCTACACGTGGCTAAAGCCTGATTTAGGCTTCTGCAGGGAATTTGCAGAGCAATTTATGACATAACCGTAAACCTCTCACCGCAAACTTATGTGCCATCCAGTTGTTGCGGGCTGCGTTGACTCGACGTGTAGTTAAATTTTTGATGGAAGTTTGGCGCAGGGTCAAAAGGGTTTCCGGTTACATCGTAAGTTACAGTGTAGATTTTCCACTGAAGCATAATTCAGGCATAAAGCAAAAAGGAAAAAGCAACAAAATAAAACAAAACTAAGACACAGTAAAAGAAGATGCCAGCAACTAAAGGTCTGTTTTGCATAGAGATCTGGTGACTCTGGAAACAATTTGAGTACAGTGAACTCAGTGTCATGTTCAACAAACAGTTTTAAGATGACGTGAGCTTTGTGACATGATGCGTTATCCTAAGGAAGGTAGCCATCAGAAGATGGGTACACTGTGATCATAAAGGGTCAGGAACATGGTGTTTAAATGATGCTCAGCGGGTACTAAGAGGCCTAAAGTGTACCAAGAAAATACACCCTGACATCATTACTCTGTTGTTGATACAAGGCAGAAATTTAAACCATCGTTTTTTCTGTCTTCTGATGTTTAGTTCTGGTATGGATGTGTGAATTTTAGCTTCGGTTTCCTTTTCTTAACAGACGGGAGTGGCACTCATTGTGCTCTTCTGCTCCTGAAACGCTCTTCTGCATACCTTGACTGTAAAAGGTCAACAGTACCGTTCTATCAGCCCAATTCGGATTAACAAACAGTTGAACAGATATACCTAACGAAGTGGCCAGCGAGTTTATAAGGAAAGACAATTCAACCTTTTGTGAAAGATTAGTTTGCATGTGTGGCAGAGATTTATTCCCATGGTGTGTTTTGGCATCTCGGAGTGAATGACTGAGTGCATTTTGACATTTAATGTTCCCCAAATCAAGAAACAATCAAACAGACCCAAAAAAAGTTTTGTACACTATGGTTTTTCCTCTTCAATGAGGGAATCTCAATAATCTCCAGATTTCATTGGCATATTTTGGGAAAGCAGCTTATACAGTTCAGTAGGTGCGATGAAAACTTTCCCAGACCTCTTCATGCAGCGTTCCCGTTTTACACTCGATAGCATCGCGCTACCTGTAATGGATGTTTGCTAGTTTTACTCTTTCCTGCCTCCCTCCATTTCCTCCTGGCCTTCAACACCATGGATCACTTTGCTGCAGAAAGACATTTTTCCACATCTAACTTAATGTCAAACCAATTTCTTTACTTCTGTCAAGGTAACTTTCTGCGCTGACATGTTGACAGCAATGTTTTCTAATATTCTTGGGTCAGAGTGTTCAGTCTATTTACTTTTCACTTTGAGCACTGAGGTGTGAAATTCTTCATCCACAATGCTGTGTTTTGCTTAAATAAAAGCTGCACACATAATAATGAATAAAAAAAAGGTTATCTCATCAATTTTAGAGGTGTTAATGGTCAAAGCTCTCGCGAACATGTATTTATGAACAGGTGGTATTTAAAAAGCAACAAGCACTTTATGAAACTTACGTAGAGGCAAAGGAGTTTGGTGAACTTTGTACTCTGCAGATGAATGAATATTTGATTTCAGACTGTAAAGCCTTGATAGATCCAAATGACAGATCTTGTACAGAAACGCACTAGAAAAAAAAAAAC
>VUQR01010917.1:0-10138 GCA_015108515.1 Hemichromis elongatus | reverse complement strand
CCCACCCACCCCCCTTGTTCACACCCTTACCCTTTAACGCTAAACTTCGCTGTCAAATCTCTGCGGACCGCCAGAGCGCAAAGACAAATGTTTCCCATCGAAATGAGAATTGATTTTCCCGATGGCCTCTGCAATCAGCAGTTTGTACATTTTCATTTTGATAAAAAGTGGTGAGGGGCATCGCTGCAGTAATGACTGTTCCTGCGGGGAACTGAAGGGCACTTGGGGAGAAGAGGGCTGAAGTGGCGGAGAGGAGATTGGTGGTGACCACAATGTTGTGCGGTTGTTAGAAAGGTTGTGTTCAAGCAGCAATCTGGCTTCCTAGTGTTTGCATTTCTGACATTATGAAGTCCGCTACGTCAGGGGTGAGCAGTATGAAAGCTTTACATTTCAAAACTCTGTAGAGAACAGTTACTTTGTAGAAAAACAGCAAGTAACACTTGACTATTTATACATTTATTTATAAAATCCTAGAGTTTCTGTTTTTGTGATTTGAGATTAAATGGGAGATAAACTTAACAGAGACAAGTAGAGAGGTAAAGGTCACGTGCTGTTGTACCAGGCCGAGGGCTGCCATGATCCTCTGCCAGCAGTTAGCAGTCGCTTTCCACCTGACTTCCCCATTTTTCACTGGCTTCTACTTTCTTGTCTTGTCATCCCCATCGTGACTCAAACGTCTGCGTCGCTGCTTTTTGATACAGACAAAGACGCCCCAAAACTTGATCTCAGATAACGGCTTAACCTTAGTGCACTGCAGTCGACACAAAGTTTAAGGCTTCATTGATAAATACTCTTTTATCTATAAAGTCAAACCTAAAACTAAGCCTAATACATGTGCAACCATTTTTAACTAAACTGGAATCAACAGTTCCATCATATCGCCCCCTGCCTGATGCTTCCATATTTACTGTCTCTCGCCAATAAAAGAAGCAAACAAAAACATCTTTTAAAGTTTATGCATGCAACATCATTACACGAATGTAATAAATCCAATGGATTGGACACTTTTATTGGCCTTCAGTGCAGCTAATTTAATTTAAAGTGCCATCTATATGCTAGTGGCAAACCCGCACCTCCTACACATTGACGTCAGTTTAATCTGGGGAGAGGTGCAGTCAGAGGTTTGTGTCACTGCTGTAGAATGATACGGAAAAGAATGATTTATCATGACTGATGCTTCAGGTACTACACCCTTTTGGGAATCTGTTTCATTTTGAGGATATTATTTGCCCTCGGTTCAGCGTTGGTAATTATGCTAGACTCCAGCCTTCACTATTTCCAACTTCCCGGTTGGCTTGGAGCAAGTTACAGACTTTTTCTTAACATCATCCTTTTGCAAGTATGAAGGTGTTTTTAGTGGAAATACGCATCTATCCTTAGTCAGATAAAGTCACACACACACACATTTATGTAATTTAACAGAAATTAGCCTTCCAATAGTTCAAATTAATAATCCATATAAGATCAATCAAGTAGAACAAAAAAAGCATAAAACAACATTCCAACTTTGCTTATTTGTCTTAAGCAGATGCAAAGACCACCACAATCGCTAGCAAATACGATGTTGTATACACATAACATAGAAATCAGGTACAGCTTTTTCATTATCGTCACAATCATTGCATGCATGCATCAAACCCTAGGCAGTGTGTCCTGCAAAAGCACGCTGACAAAGCCAAAGTCAGTTGCATTAAGATACACGATATGCACCATCATCGCTTTTTCTGGGCTATGCCAGTGTTGAAACGTTCACACTTCTCTTTAGGTCACTGATTCCCATGAACTACGTTGCAATTACTTAAGGTCAGAAGATATAAATTTTATATTTCGAGGCAGGGATTGCTTTGGCAAGCAATGGAGTACATGTGAAACAAGTGTGTATGTGTGTCTCTCTTATCGCTGTCGAAAAGTGAGAGTTGGGGATCTGCTACCTCTTAGCCTTTTTATCCCTTGACATTTCCTTCACACTGGCCCAGTTTGCTTTTTCTCCTCAATATGATCACGGAAAGAGACACCGACAGAAAGGTTCAATGTTCTCCTTTTCCTGCTGTATTATCCAGCTTAATTCCCCCACTCTCACTACAAAATGAACTCCTTTATGGCCTTTGTAATTCTAAGCTTTACCCAGATCTAACACTTGGAAAAATGGTGACGACTCACCCCTGCGGCTTAATGCGATGTATATCTTTTGGTAGGCTGGACTGCTTAGACTAATTGAAGCTCAGCATGGTGTTTGATAAACAAGCTGTTCCCACTACTGCATGCAACTAATAGAATCTTCTCACAGGAATTAATAACGGCACGATGATTTAGCCCATGTGTGTCACTTCGAAAGGAATTGAGGTAAGAGTTGGAAAAAGAAGATAAATTCTAAACATAATAATTGCATTAAAATTAAAAATGGAAACTGTAGACTGTATCTATTTTTATTGTGGATGTGTCATTAAAGGTACCTTCGGTGAAAGCATTAGTATACTGTAACACTTTACATGATAGATGTCTGTTTGTTTGTTTCATGCACGAAGCATGATGGGATGATTTCACGCAATGTAAACACGATGGTTTTGTTTAGTTGTGCGTTTCCCCTTTAAGAACTGCTGTTTGGAGACATAGTGTAGCTTTAAGTGGCTACTGTCAAGTAGCTAGTTGGTTACAGACTGCCAAGTGCCACTTCACAGATTATTCAGTGTCTGCAGTAGAGTTGCCCTGTAGCAAAGTGCAGGATAAGAGTAAAACACAATAAAAAACCTGTAGCAAATGGATACATCTTTTTCTCAGGCTGGCAGTGAGCATGTTTGCCGGATTATTGCGGATATGCTGTCAGTGGAAGACCGAAGGCTGTCATTCACATTTGATTGAAGCTGACATTTTGTTGACATTCACCCTGTCGCCCTCTTTTGATACACGAATCCAGCCTGCTTTGCTTGTCGGATGGCTTCCATTAGTCGGGGGTTTAGGTGTATTAGAGCAGCTCCCTGGTGGATTACAGTGTTGATAGTCTGTCAGTCTCTTGCACTCTAATGTCAGCCTCCAAAGATTTCTCCTCTTTGTCTTTGTTTATCATTTGCTCACTGATTGAAAGCCTTGATTGGCGACTCCACAACATTCATCTGAAAGCAGTCGCCAAGAACCGGAACTATGTGACTGCCTATTCCAAACTTTTTACTACATGATCATATGGCAGATTGGGTTTGAATCGGTGTTCCTAAGATGTCTCATGATGATTGATGTGTGTGCATTATACCAAGTCAAACTGATTAGCAGTTATTTTACTAATAGGATGTCCGAAGCAGGGCAGCACAGTGATGTCATGGTTAGCACAAAGATACGCATAGGGGTCAGTTTAATGTGTCATTCTCAATTGGTCGTAAGTGAAGTTGTTTTCTGTCTGGCATGGCGAAGCTCTGTATCTCAAACAGAAATGTATACACAGCCGTAGGGCTGGGTGATATATCGAGTTTTTAATTATATCGATATATTTTTGTACCAGATATAAGATGTGACAATATCGTTTATATCGATATAGTCTAAGTTGCGTAATAATTATATTTGTGGAGCCGCAAGTTTGCCTCTCTTTGGTCCACTTTAGTCTCGACCAACGTTACTCTGCCTCGCCTCTCTCCTTCACTGAACACAACCCCCCCCCTCCTCCATCGCTTCACCTGCAGGCGGCACAAGACGGACACGACAGCTATCAACGAGGAGCTGGTCCGTAAAAAGAAAACATTTGGAGATTACTATTATTATTACTATTATTATTATTATTATTACTATTATTTGGAGTGTCAGATGAGCAGCAGAATAATGTATTCTGTAGATAATGTCAGGAAAGCGTCTCGACTAAAGTCTGGAGCACTACTAGTATTTTCACCATTTACAACAGAGCCATAAAGTGCAAAATGAAAAGTGTGTGAAACTGCATGTTGTATCCCAGGACGCAAAGTCTCCCAGCCTCCTGCCCCGAAAACAAACCTTACAAAACTCGTATAGCGTATTTTTCGTGCTATAAACCTAGACTGAAATTAATAAATTTTTTAATTTTCTCGAAAATCCACAGTGTGACCAAATTCTGTACGAATTGTATGAACTCTGGTTGTGCTTTCTGACCTCGAACCGTTTTTATGTGGTACACGGCGCTCGAAACATCTGTCAAAAATGTTTTAGTACGACTTTGGTAAACTATTAAGCTGCACGGCTTGATAAAGTGTTGTAGCATTGCGGCTACCGTGGTCAGGAGCCTCACGCAGTAATACGCACTGTGCTTCAACATAATATTAATGTATTGTGTGTGTATAAAGAGCACAAATAACACCTGTTAAGAGACCCGTTTACGAAGCACATTTCAAACTCAAGGCTGTCAGTCACACACTAGAACTTGGGAACAAAGCAGCTGTGAAATCTGTCTGTCTTTGTTATTATGCTCAGCGTCTTTTTAGTTTACATTTTGACTGCACAGTTGTGAGCTTTTTGTTATCCACAGAAACAACATGGGACACAGCTTTGATTTAAAACTCTCTTTTTGTTATTACTTTATGGCTTTAAAAAAAATAGCGAGATATATATCGTATATCGCCATCCGTCCATATTGCCCAGCCTTACACAGCCGGGACTATAAATTACCCTTTATCCCTGCGGCAGACTGGCAACCTGACCTGGTGTATCCTGCCTCTCAACCTATGGTAGCTGGGATAGGGTCCACCCACTCTTCAATACTCTGCTTACTGGTATAGCAGGACACAAATGTAAAGGGCAGATTTCTGTTACTGCTGTAATACAGCGTTGGCAGCTAGCCATTACATTTGCACCAGTTACCAATTCGGCAATGCTAGACAAGATGTGTGATGTCTATCACGGCTGGCATGGGAGCCCAGCAGTGTTTCAACAGTATTTTTGAAAATCCAACATTTCAATCTAACGTTTCATCCATCAGACCTCACTGAGAATACGACTGCTGTATCTGTAGCACAGACTGCCAAATAGATCAAAGTTTATCTCTTGATACAACGTAAAGGATACTTCTCTATAAAGCAACAGATGCTTGAGAAATTCAGCGTTCGTCTGATTCTGGTACAGGAATAGTTCCTTTTACTTGTTTTACCTCTCTTTCAGGAGCTATATTTACAATTAGACACAATACCTCAGGGATATTTATAGCAGCTCATCATGACTATGAGTATGAAGAAGAGCATAGAACAAATGCACTGCAATGACCCAATTTGTTTGAAGATGGAAATTAATTCAGTCTTAAGCAATTCTGGTTGAGTGACAGGCCTGCCGAGAGGCCTTGATTTCCCCACAGTGCATTCACTCCGTCTTTAAGCTAACCTCATACATAAAAAGACCACCAGTTAGGAGTTAGTCAAGGCTTCCCACCGTCCTAGATTATGGTTCCATAATTGAGTGTACTGGAGGTCACTGCACTTACTCTATCTCTGCAGGGGGGGATTTTATTTGGAAACGGCCTTGCCAACAGAAGGTGATGACTTGCTAATAGCTGCCAGCTACTGGCAAAATTGCCTGTCAATGAAGGTAATTGGGCACATAAGCCATTTTATTTTTTTTTTGCACTGTCACTTTATCCACATTTATACAAAAAGTAAAAAACACAGTGAAAAAAGAGCAGTCAGTTATATGATCGCGCCGTTGAAGTTCGCCTGACACGATAGGTTATGGAATAGCTCCCGGCCAGAGATGAATTTAAGCTGTTATTTTAGCCACTTCACTGTTTTCCATCTCCGCTGCACTAGTCGTTGATAACGCTTTAATAGTAAATTGCACACATTTCACAGCAATAGTTGATGCTTTTCAGTGCATGGATTGGTGCAATGCACAGCAATGTATTCAATTCTTGCAGTGTCTTCATCAAACCCGTATTTCCTAAGTTCAGCTATATATTTTTTTCCTCCTTTCTTACATAGTTAAATTAGAAGTATAAGCTGGCACCTTCACTCTCATATTTCTGTTTCACTCGCAGCTCTTTGCACATTCAGTTGCTACTTATGAACTTGCACGTCTGTTACCCACTGGTGACACCAATCAGGTTCGGTCTAGCAATCACAGAGTGAGGCTACTGAGGGGAAGCCGAGAATAGCGCCACGATCAATAGGCAAGCACTGAAATTCAGGAGGCGGAAGGAAATGCATAGCAAATGCAACTAAGCTGTGGAGTGCCACAAGACACCGAAGCAGAAAAGCAGCGGTATTTGAGCTCTTCCATCCTTTATTACACAGGTGTAGTCTATACTGTAGACAAAAAAACAGCACACAGAAATGCATTTGTGTCTTTTTGCCAAAGGTAAGAAAAAGTGTTGGCTTTAACACTGACTGGAAGTGAATATATTTTCCTAAGAGAATTTCTAAATCAAAAGTGAGCGAAACTTCCACTTTAGACCTGAAGGGGGTTTGGGCCCTTCCAAAAAAGGGGGAAAAGAGGGACTCTTCCCTTAAGCCGTACTATACCTTCATAGCTGCCATAAACCAAGAATGATCCAGTATACAGAAAATGAAATTGATTTACAAATAGGGAAAACTGTAAAACCGGAGATGAAACACTTTGGTAGCTCTCAGCTGTGTATAAGTGTGTACATAAAATCTAGTGGGTGCCTGGCCACAGAGTTCGAAGGCACATAAAAGCACATCGTCGAGCTGAGCTGTTGAGAGTCCAGTCACCTCCCTCTCTGTCCTCGCCTCCTGACCCCATGTTCTACTTCTATATCTCACCTCTTGTGTCGCCCTTTTTGCTGTTCTCTCACTTTCATCCCGCAGCTACTTTTATTTACCGTGCATCTTTTTTTTTCCTTGTTTTTTTTTTTGTTTGTTTGTTTTTTTGCGTGGGCCTGACCCACGAATGTGTCAGCTCCTGATTGAAGCCATCAATTATTTAGCCAAATGCAACACAGTTCTGGCCAAAGTCTGCCTTCAACCACTGCCACTGACTCAACTCTGACGCTGGCTGGTGAATTATTCACAAGTGACCTCTCTCTTCCCCTTGGCGAGAGACCTACAGAGCTGCTTTTCTTCTAAACTTCATTATTTTACGCTTTAAGGTGGCAAACAAAGCTGTAGCTAATGCACTCGCCATTGCACATTCATTCAGTTTGAGCTCCCACTGGGGATTTATGTTTCTTTCATTAGCCCAGCCTAACAGATACAAAGCGTAAACCTATGGCTTTAAAATGGTTCACATGAGGTTGCCAGGATGGAGCTTCGAGTGCGGTTACTAGGCAGTAACGCACGATAGCCAGCATAGCAATGCCGTAAGGCTGATTGCTCCAAAGGGGAGACAAAGCCAAAACATAAATGATCCAAGAACAGCTCTTGGGGTGTAGGAGGTGATGGGGAAAAATAGCATGAAAAGGATATTTCACATAGAGCTTTATAAAAGCTCTACCTGGAGATTAGAAATAAAGGCAAAGTTCTCTGTAACCTCTGCGGGGGATGGCTACCATGGGAGGCTTTGTCTATAATGTCTGCTTATTATTTAAAGCCATATCAGTCCTGGTTTAGAGACAATATCAGCAGCGCTTTTAAGTAGCAGTACGTAGGTGACGTGGTGGTCGATCTTCAGTGAGGGCTGATATAGAGATGTGTGGTGTCTGGATTTACCATTAAAGTCAATAACCAGCACGACATACTGCACAGTGCAGCCTTTGTATTGCAAACCAAAGGGGCAGGCTTTTCACTTTCCCTTGGGCTCGACCGCTGTGCCTGTTGTGCTGAAGAAACACAAGAACACAAACACTCGCACAGTCAGACGTGGACGACTGCATCCACCCACCACATAGTGTGCTCAGTTTTTTGCTCTCTGTAGCGCAAAGAACAGGCCCACACATTTCTACTATAGCTCGCTATACCAGCAGCATCACTTCTACTGTTAAGGATGAATTCTGAGTTTACTTTTAGAGATGAGATATAACCACAGTACAACTTGCATCCATTGCATCCATCTATTTAATTAAATAACACAGTTAAAGATGTAATAAGGACCCGCGTCGCAGCTGAGGCTGTTGTCTTCAGTACATTTCCTGCTCTTGCAAATTACTGTGTACACAGATGATCTTTTAATGTTTGGATTAACTTGGATTAAGCTATGCTTTGTTGTCGGTGGAGCCACACAGTAAAACAGGTACTTTTTAAATTTCAATTCATTTATTTATTTTGATAAAATTGACATCAAGTTCGGATTTATTTTCTCACACCTGCAGATTCAGCCGGCACGTTTATCTCAGGATTTGGCAGCGAAACCATTTCTGACCACAGGTGTCTTCCTTATTAGAAAAATACGCCTTCCAACAGGCCCGTCTGGTATTGATGTATGTGTGTGTTTATGCCTGAACTCTATGCAATTTTGCAGGATGTGCTTTGTATTCTAATCCAGAAATGTAATTTATAGGCTGAGCGTAGCCTTTGGCCTACTTAGAAGGGATACTCGCAAAGGAAGCTACAATAAAGCAAAACCTCATCCATCTGGCTCCAAATCTTTCTCTGCTAACTCCACCTGTGTTTAGTGAACTGTTCATTATGCAGCTTATATATTTCTCACTAGACCCCAATCACAACGCTTGGCTAGCACTGATTTTCTGGCCACCACAGCTGTCCACCGCCGGCTACACTCATCACCAGTATTGACTGGGTTATTAGCTTCCCCTGACTGATGCCATCACGGGTGTAAATGATTATTGGATTGCTGTAGAGACAAATGATGCAATGTAACCACAGCTGCATGCGTAGATTCTGTTGACACCCAAACATCGGAAAACAAGGTAGAAGGAAAAGGTGAAAGGGTGTATCTAGTAGCAACGCTTTGTCAGTGTCTAAATGTGTGTTTTTCATTGCCCTAAAATGCAGCAAATCCTGATCAGATGTGAGGTTGTATATTAATAGATTAGTGGCATGTCTGGTAATAAAAAAAGAAGATACTTGCCTTTTTGTCATTTTTATTTCTCTTTAAAGACCTTCTGTCCTCTACTCATAAGGACATTGTGGTTCCCCAAGGCGAAGACTTCCGTGTCTGTTAGTGCGTTAAATGGAAGTGGAGACGGAGAAGAGAGCACTCGGTAATTTGGCTGAGGTCATCCTGTTGTTGTCTGCAGTGTAGGTACACGGCAGATGGGCCCAGCCCCTTGGTGAAATTAGCAAAGCGGTTGTCCTTGGTGACATCGGCTGTCTTTTACTGACTCAGGACTCTGATTCTCCCTCCTAACAAGTTATAATGGCATAGATTGGGAATAAATGACTTACTGGATCTTATTAAATTAGTTCAGACTTATTGCGGTTTTATTATTTAAGTGTTTTCTCTTTGGCGTAAATAGAGTGTTGTACTGTAAGTGTGTTGTTTGAATGCACACACTGCAAACTTGCCTGAGCATGAGAGGTCAGAGGGATCGTTTTAGTCTGGAGGCTCTTTGAGGACTCAATTTGTCTGTCGGATTTACTATTTTTAAAATCTTAACAAGAAGTTTAAACAAAAAATAATCATGTCAACACTCTGAAAGAAGTACAGTGTTACTGTCTTGCTTTATAGGACTTAAGATCCAAATTCAAACATTTGTTAAGGTTGATGGCAAAATCCCAAGTCTCAGGCCTAGTCCACACGTAGCCGGGGTTTTTCAAAGACGAATATCCGCCCCTGAAAAAACTTGCATCTACACCACCTCGTTTTTTAAAAGAAAACTCCATCCACACGTAACCGCATAAGGGCATTGTTAAGCACATTCATTGACATGCCAGACCTGTAGGCGGCAGTAGTTCCCCGTATCCTATCCAGTCACGTTAACTTTTTGCCTTCCTGCTCACGTTCAACAAAACATGAAACATGTAAAAACAAACAAGCAAAAAGCGCTTGGACAATTGATAACGCGAGCGCAGCTCTGAGTGCATCCATGCTGTAGTGCAAACACAGGTCGCAAACTTGACGTCAGCATTTGTGTCGCAGAAAATGACGTCGCGGATCCTAAAACTCCGGTTATGTCTGTCCACACGCAAACGCTGAATACGGAGAAAACGCAGATCTTCACTTTGGCCGGAGTTTTTAAAAAGATCCGTTTTCGTGCCGCAAAACTGCGTTTCCGTGTGGATGACAGGCCGAACCGTAGAAAAATATCTTCGTTTTGGGAGATCCCCGGCTACGTGTGGACGGG
>VUQR01010915.1:12304-34370 GCA_015108515.1 Hemichromis elongatus | reverse complement strand
TGCATTTTCCTCCAGGCTACACAGATAGGGATACAAATTAGCTTACAGGTAGTCTTGCCAAACATGAGAATTATGTGTGTGTGTGTGTGTGTGTGTGTGTTTTTGTGTGCGGGGTGTGTGTGCGACTGAGGACGCAGGTGGCTACTTCAACCTTTATCTACCTGCTTCTCAACTACCCAATCTAGCCAGTGGACAAAAGAAGAGAGCAGGAGATAAAAGAAGGAGACAGATAGAGGAGCAGATACAGATGAAACAGAATGAGGTTCTCTAATAATCTCTGCAGAGCCTTGAACTGTGGCTTTTAGCTGCAGATAAACAAGGACAATACCACTAAAGATAAACAAGAAGAGGGCTGCTTTTGATATTGGTTAGAGGAGAGACTGGGACCTGCACACTACGAGAAGATCAGAGAACTCCATCTCTGTCTGCAGGTTTCTTCTTACAAACACAATTATGGATCCTGTCTTCACCGAATTAATATAGTGGGTAATTAATATACTAGTGTTTGCAGCATTAAAAATTTACTTTTATGTACGCTTTGGACAAGTCCAACTTAAGTATCGGGTATACATTTTGCACCAGATGTGGAAAAAAGTTGTTATCTCAAAGGGTTTGGAGTGGGAATTCAACTGTTGACCTTTTGTTTTAAAAAGCAACGCCTAAACACTGTGGAGGTTACCGACAATGATATTTTTAACATGTGGATGACAAGTGACGGGTCTTTAAAGCAGTACCACTGAAGTCTGTCATGTTGTTTTTGTCGTTTCATTGTAGTGCGTTGGGATGTGATGCAAACCGCACATCACAGCAGTCTCGCTACCACCTTGTAAACCTTCCCTTCCACTCTACGCTCCTATCCTTCTGTCACAAATCACCCCTGACACTCATCTCCGCCCACTCCACCCTGCCTGTGCTCTGTTCCTCACCTCTCTTGGGCACTCTCCGTTGCTTTCAGGCACTCAAACTCATCTTCCTCCACCTTTCTATCCACCTCTCTGTCATTCACACGTGTATGTTCTCCTACGTCTACTGAGTTTGATTCCTCTTCACTCCAGAGCTTACCTCCACCTCTCCAGGTTCTCTTCCACCTCCTCCCTGCTATAACTAGAGACAACCATGTCGTTTGTGAACATCACAGTCCAGGGAGACTCCTGCCTGACCTCATCTCCACATGGGATGGATGTGGTGTGCTTTCTTCTCATAAAAACGTGACCAAATTGTTTGGGAAATATTTTAAAATAAATAGCACTTAAACAAATATACCTAATTATTGCTAAGTTTTTAATATTTTATCCCAAATGCTCTCTCATCTAAGTGTGTAAATCTCCATTTCCTCCCAACTGCATACTCAAGTGTCCTTAGAAAAGTCACCAAAACCTTAATTGCTACTAATGTGTGTAACTATAAACTGTACACTGTAAGTCAGTTTGGAAACAAAGTCTCTTAGTTTAGTGTAACTGAATGCATTAAACGGATTAGTTCTTATACAGTATAGTTCTGCTCCACTCCAAGAGATTTATACAAGATGTCTAATTCACCCACTCACACTCTGATGGACACATCCTGAGATGAAAGTATTTTTCCCCAAGGGTACTTTGACATAAAGGAATTGAACTTCCAACCCTCTAAATAACACAGTGAGCCACAAACACCCCATACCTCTTGAAAGTTATGGGTACACGTAAAGCGATGACTTCAGACATCTGGAGAATGAAGTAAAAGCCTAACAAATTACATTACATTCATTAGGCGTGTTCCATTTGTCCACGGTGACTCTGTGGATTCTGCCTCCACAGAAAGAAGTCGTCCAACCTTCACGAACTAGCAAATAAACGTCTGTTTAGTTGTAAAGTAAAGGTGCTTTTTACCCAGCATGACTGGGTGAAAGCACAGCTATGTTTTCAGCCTGTAGCAGGGAAAAGGGAGTCACTTTCATGTCCTTATTTCAAGGGTTATTTTCATTTCAATTCAATTTTATTTATACAGTACCAAATTACAACAACAGCCACCTCAAGGTGCTTTATATCGTAAGGTAAGGACAATAATGGAGAGAAAACAATCAGCCCCTATGAGCGAGCACTTGGTGACAACGTGGAGGAAAAACTCCCTTTTAACAGGATGAAACCTCCGGCACATCCAGGGTCAGAGAATAATAAAGTTAGAGTATGAAACCAGATGGGAGATAAAACAGGAAAAAGAGTGTTTAAGGAAAGAAAAGTGTTAAATCTCGAGGAGATCTGGAGGTGGAAGAAGTCTCCTTGTTCTTATATTATATTTAGATAATAATTTTGTCCTCCATCATTTAGACTGCAACAGAATCTGCATTTCTTTAAAAGTTTTCCACAAAGCAAAAAAGTTATAGGGCAAAAAAGTCACGAGGTTTTTGTTTTTTTTTCGTGTGTGTGAGAGAGTTGAAAGGAAACACAAGAACAAGTCTGAGAACAAAAGCACCGAAGTTCAAGGTTTATGTGCTTCACGCACGCACACAAGCCTAAGGACTAGCTGGGATCATTATAACGCACTCCTCCGTCACTGTCACCCTGCTCTCGTTAACCTCTGCCAGGGTCACACACGTACTGTATACACACACATCCAATTTGCATTCTTATTGCTACATTGCTCGTTCGCTTGCAAACACCATCAGTCACATTCCTCCAAATTGAAAATTCACATACACACATGCATCGCATTTACATCTATTAGAGAACACAGTTACATCTAAATTACAGATGTGCACAAACCATGAATTACATAAACGCACGCACGAACACACACCCAGTGAGAATTTACTTTCAGAGGGGATACACAATCAGGCCAGGATTGTTTAGCATCATACAAACACACAGGTACAGAGCTAGTCCTGCATGATCTAAATGTATTCACGCAGTGTTGGGGGGGGGGTTAACAAACAAACACACACACACACAGCTTTAGCCCATTTACATTCATATAAAAAACAAACGGTGGCACAAACAAGCTCATCAGAGGCAACAGTAGCTTGTTAGCGCTGCACGCTAATATGCAGAATAGCTCCGCTCACCCATTTTAGCATCCCACTGACACAAACACAAACAAACACAGTCATTCCACTGGGGAGGGGTGTGAGGGCTGGGATGAGGGGGAGCAGTGGGATGGATGAAAAGAGCAACGAGGAGTAAGACAGATGGAGCTCCCACTCTTGGTTGACTTCCTCTACGTCGACAGAGGCCGAGTGTCTAACACACTCGCAGCCGGGACTCCTGAAAATGTGCCCTCGCTCGCTCACCGTGGTGTCTTCAACTGCCAACCATCTGTTACCATGGCAAACTATCTGTGAGAGCCGTGCCTCCATTGTATCACGGGGCTGTCAAGACACCACTGTACTGTAAAACGCTGAAGAATCACCATCTGTCATTCCAGCCAAGTCCTCCTTCTGAGCGCCCGCGACTCTGAAAAGAACTATTTTCTAATCGGGGTGATGGTGTGGCGGGGATCGGCCTGCAGCTGCTGAGGAATGTCACACAACCATCGGCTTTCCCGTCACGGGCTTCCTGGATGAGACAGGTGTAGGGGCTGCGGTGTAGGATTTAATTGTTGCCATGGTTACTGTGACTGACAGCCTCAGAGAAAGATGAAAAATGATGATACGACTCCTGTCGAGCCAGACGTCTGCAACTGATGAGTCCAAAAAACTAAAAAAGGTGGTTGCTGCCACGGTGAGATGTCTATTCAAGCCTGAATACTGTACATTCACGCACCTGTACACACACTCACACATGACTTTTACTTGGCCAATCATGATCAGATTATCCCAGAATTATTAAACCAAAACAACCAGAAGCCATGCAGCCATAAACAGACACAAAACAACCACGATTAAACAAAAAGTTGGATGGGAAAATGGGACGAGGACCAAAATGGGACCCACCCCTATCCCCCAAAACCCAGCAACACTAAGTGATGAATCCTGATGACTGTGTGACACAAAACATCTGCAAGATACACAGATGGAGACACAAACAACCAAAAATGAGGTCTGCACACTTCCTGGTTGTTTTGTGTCTTCAGGGATCTTTTACATGTCTGTACCCCGAGGCCTGTGCTGATCTTGGAAACTTGGTGCTTACTGACCCTCGGTGTGCTCTTTTATCAAACACAGTATAACTCCCACCCTTAAATGTATCAAATAACTTCAAACGGCCTTTGCTGCCCACGGTGCTTGCCAGACCGTTGCGTGTCACCTAGTCGGACTTAATTAACCTAATTGTGAAAACACTGAACTCAGCCTAATTAACCCCGTCAGCTATCTCACTGCTAACATGTGAATCCAAACAACTTTAGAAACTCTCTTTTTTTTTTAACGATCGTCTAAATGCTACATCCTGTCATCACACCTGACACAACAAATACACTGGTTTCTCGAGGGAGCGATCCTACCCGGACATACCCGATTACCTCAGACGTAACAAGCGTTTAGCAATAATTTGATTTTTGGTGTCTTTGGAGTTGGTTCTAACTAAAGCAGATATGCAGATTGCTAGGATGACCGGAGCACACGGCACACAGGAAGAAGTTATAATCAAACTTAACTGAATTAATCATACTGAGTATACTGACAGTGAGTGTCTGATGCCACGTTATCTACAGATAATTATCCTAAACACTGACAGTCTGATTAATCAAAAGTAAAATAAAGATATTAAGTATTAATTCAAAACATTATTAGTAGCCCTAGGTGTAACATTAATATCCCCAGCCTTCCTTTTCATCTAGACTCGAAGCACAGCTGTGTAACACTGCTGTAAACTGAGCTTGAGGCTATTTTTAGATCTAAAATCAGATCTGAAATCTGAAAAAGACTCTTAATGAGCTTTTAATCTTGGCTTTTCATATTCCTCTGCAATATTATTAGTACCAGTGTATCTGCTTGTATAAATTTGAAATGTTGTTTTCATTTACAATGATCCAGGCCCAAACTCACTTCTGTTGCAGCCTAAACAGATGAACAACTGTCCCACCCACGACCTCATAATAGGTTGCGCGCACACACACGCACATACGAGACTGTTTAATCCGGTCAGAGTGTCAGGCTGTCAAACAAAGACAAGAGTCGTAATCCTAGTCTCCATCCCTGTGCCACACCAAGCTACCTTTAGGACACACATCTGCGCACACACACTTACCTGAAGTTAATCTTGCTCATCTTGGCAGGGGGGTCTTCTGCAAGTCGGTCCAGAGCTCCTTTCAGTACATTGCTGATTTCCTGTTTTAGACATGAACAAACAAACAAAAACATTAAGTCGTTGATAGCTGCAATGACAAATGAACAGTTATTGACCTGTACGCACGCTGAACGGCAGCCGTTCAGGGAAGACGAGGAGGCCCGCCACCAATTAGCAAAAAAAAATCCCACGCCGCCATCAATCACCTTTGTAGACAGTAAAGACAGAATGACCACCGGACGCTGAGCTCTTACCACACGCCGCTGTCCTTCCTCCACTCTGTGTACATTTCTATCTATCTACTTCTCCCTGCCCACCCACCCCCCTCCTTCATCCATCCCTGCCCTGTGTGTCAGGGCAAGCCTCTATTTTTAAGTCTATGAAGGAAAAAAAAACAAACAACAACAACAACCCTGGGGCAAACGAATAAAAAGGAAGAGGGAGAGAGAGAAATGTGGGAGCAAAGAAAGAAAGCGACAGCGTCAAACTGTTGCGAGACGCTCAAGCACACTCGAGGGGTGGGACTGAGAATTCGCCCCAGATCGGTAAAGACAAGAGGGGAGCAATTAGGTCCTTCTGCCTTGTCACTTTCATTGTGTCACCAGTACTAATGGCTAGAAAGCTCCCCGCCCACCAGCTCACTACTTAGCAACCCCACCACCACACCCAACTCCCCTATGGACCCTCTGTCACAGTACAGAATAAATATATGCTTTACATCTCACACACACACACTTCCTGCAGATATTACCTACACATACCGTCTCTGCAGAGCTTCAAACA
The DNA here is from genome assembly GCA_015108515.1 of Hemichromis elongatus. NCBI lineage: Eukaryota > Metazoa > Chordata > Actinopteri > Cichliformes > Cichlidae > Hemichromis > Hemichromis elongatus. The sequence continues at coordinate 28,386 of VUQR01010915.1, read as the reverse complement.
TGAACAAAAAAAAAAAACATGATGTGTTTATGAATACAAACACATATGCTGCCTGCACAAATAGTGACCCACTTATCTGGGCAATGTGAGATTACCCCCCACCTACAATGGAGCATGTGTGCGGGGGCAGAAAAGATGAGCTGGAGGCTCCATTGTTGCTGAGCATCTTCCCGCAACGCCATTAGCTAAAGCACACGCAACACATGCTTCTCCCTCTTTGGTACATCCTCATCACAGACTGAGGGATGGAGCTCTTGGGAACGCGAGGCTGGCAGGAGCGCAGGTGAACACGTGTGACATGAACACGCGCGCTTTGCTGTACATCCTGTTTTAAAGGAACTGTACCATAAAAGGGAACTACAGCACCACGCACACATTAGGTACAGTAGCATAAAATCCTCCTCGTGTGCCTGCGTCTCTTCTAAAATAACATATGTTATATAAGACAGAAGATGCAAGGATACATAAACACATCCATAAACCTGGATATATTTAATGCTTTAACATTAAGGGATCACGCTATTCTCTGACTGGGAGCACTTAGATTTAAGTGCTTGTAAAAACAGCAGAATCCCTGCTGTGCTCAGCCAATCAGCTCGTCCCTCTCACTGTTTATATCTTAGCACACTTAAGAGAAACATTAGTGTCATTCCAGTCTCTCTAAGGAGAGTAAAAAGGCTGCAGTGTTTGGGTTTGCAATAGTAAAACCTTTAGAAATGTGATGTTTGTTATATTACTGTACCTATGTAACAGACACCCATACTAACCCATGTACTACTGGGCTATGAGGTCGTCTCCTTGTGCATCCCTGGACTGATCCCAGTGCAGCTGCTATTTTAAGATCACTCCATGAAAGTCCCCTTCCGAACAACTGTATGCATCTTCTGTAACTTTAAGTTTTGTCCTGAGACAAAAGTGATCCAGTTTTTATGTTTAGGATCTCCTCCCAGTATGACTCAGATCAAACTGGACTTTTTCAAGTTCAAAGATGATGCATCAGATCAGGAAAGGTGTATGCTAAGGTCTGTAGTATATGAACTGTGAATTAGTTAGAATGATCCATACGGGCCAACTGTGAGTTCAGTATCTTGCCCAGAAGTACTCTGAGAATCAAATCGGAATAGCCAGGGATCAAACCACCAGCTTTGGAAAATGACCCACTCTTCCTCCTGAGCTGCCCCAGTAGTTACTGGCAGTCAAACACAGTTCTGCTCCAAATTACCGAGGAATCTTAGGGAAGACGTTAAGCAGAAACTACCTGAACTGTGGTACATGCACGTGCCATTATGCTCACGGGGACGCCACTCAGTCTCAATACACAACCTCTTTTAAATGAGACCAACTGCAAATAGTTGATAAATAAATATAGTGATGATCAATTGGTTGCCTTGAATTTGAGGATGTGAAACATTCAAATTCTACAAGGTGATTGAAAAAAGTGCCTCCTGGGACCGTGATCTGACTCTGCAATCACTCGGAGACAGACTGGCAAAGGTCTGCAAATGTATAACCACAGATGGCCACAGACATGCCAATATGTTGCAATCAATCTAAGTGAGTCTGTGGTGTTGACTAAACCCCATGAGCAACACATCTATTTGCAGTAAGTTACCTGACTTTGTCATGTTCCTATATAAAAAGGAAGGTTGCTGAGCGCCTGTGTTGTTTTTCAGTTAAATTTCTATCCTGCAGTAATTATGTCACTATGTGTGGAGGAATTTCTGAATTTTTAAATCCATTAAGTTATGCTGGATGAAAAATAGAAGGAGTTGATTTGGATTCCTGCTTTACGTGAATTTCTTTGTATGTAGAAGGCAACAGATTTGGGAAATTTGCCAATTCATTATGGACGTAGTTGCCAGCCCAAGCTGATGATGACTAATAGCAAGCCGACTGCATCAGTTTGCATGTTTTTTTACTGTCATATTGACACACCAAAGTCACTTTGAAAATCCCAACTCACTGCAAGCAGTTGCAGTCCGGGTCTCCGTAAGTGAAGCAACTATTTCAAACGCAACAAGATTGCAAGTTCATTGTAAACAGTCACAGTACATTTGATTGTGTTGCTGTCTCCAACCACTGTTTTCCCCAAGTGTGACTGTCGCATAACAAAAACTTCACTACTTCCATCCTCTTGATATTCAAATGAAACATAAGGAACAGCACTGGAAGAGATCCAGAGCTGCATTAGGAGACACCCATGAAGGGGAGATTAGCTAACTTTAAAACCAGGTTTCTGAGTTGCAAAACAATTTTATTGCACCTCATATTTAAGCAAAACACACTCTTACATCCCTGCTGATGACTTTAGTACGATCAGCACTATTCATTATTTCAACAGACCTAGTTTACACCAACACTTATCTCAACCGTTTGTACACCAGGAACCAATAATGTACCATCAGCAGACACTTTGTTTACTTGTGACTGATTCAAATTCCTATTCAGCTTCTTTTACACTTTTTAAAAGAATATGATATGAAACCACAGTCCAGTTTCACAAGCGTAAGATAATGAGCTTTAAAACTCAAGTATTGTATGAGCTCTGGTTCTGATAACATCTAAACTCCCTCTGGGCTTACACATCCGATTGACACTTCAGCTTCTGTCTTAGCTTAAAAACTGACAGCGCCTTTTATCACTTATGCTTTAAGTGATATTTCCAACGCTTCAGCTTGTGCTTACTCTTTGTGCTATCACTTGAGCTCCTTTCGGCACCATCTCTTCAGCTTCTACTGACTGGGTATCCCATATGAATACATTTTTTTTAAACTGATGGAAATCAAAACTTTAAATGCTTCAGATGCCTCTGTGTTTTTCTTTAACAAATCATTACGTAATCTAGTTTCTTCTCTGAGTGATTAAAATGTGGCAAGCTTTGTGGTGCCAAGATGAACGCTGAAATTATTTTCGAAACCTGTCTGAAAAGCCGCCTAAGTACGACTAACAGGTTGTCTTCTTTGTTATTGTACCGCGCGCCGCCAAACACGTTTCTGTTTGGAGGCAGAGTCGACGCTGTGAGTGACAGGGCGGTGCGCAGACATATGAGAGATGAGATATTTGTGTGTGTGAGCTGTTGTTGTCAGACAGATGAGTAATGAGGTGTGTGGGCTTCTTCCGTGTATTTCCTGCAGCACGTCAGCCTAGTTTGAGAAATAGCGTGCGTGCATGTGTAGGGGAACGTGTAACCGCGGGATCACAGTTTCGGTGTGCTCGCCCGCGCCCCCTGACCCTCGTCATATCCATCACATCAACTGACAGCTAACTTGTCCGCTTTCCCACACATTGTCTTTAAAAAAAACACACGCAAATGCACCGCTAAATGCTGAAGCTTTGGAAACGGTATTACCAGATGAACACGATAAAGTACGCATGACTGTTCAACTGCACTGCTACACCTCAGCATATTAATAATGAGACAAAAATGGGAGATAGAAAAAGTGAATGAAGAAATCCGAGCATTATAAGGAGGGAGAGTGCAAAAGGTGAGAGGAGCAAGAGAAAAGGCAGCAGCTCCTGCAGTTAGCGGTGTAGCATTAAATGTCTCATTTATTAGCTACGAACATAGCAGGAAGTCTGGATCAATTAAAGGGCCGACTGCATGTTTAGCACTGCTCAGCCTTTTGCAAGTTTCATTAGCTCTTCAGCTATAAAGAGAAAGGCTAAGAGAGGTGTGTGCACGGACTGCATGTGAGTCAAAGAGAGAGAAGTAGAACAACCTTCGCCTTCACTATAGCAGGCAGCGAAATCAATTAAAGGGGCAGGATGAATATTTATCACCTTATCAGGCTGAATTAGACTTTATCTAGCTTTCAATACCAACTTCAGGGCAGAAAGGGACAAAAGTGTGTATGTGTGTTGATTTAAGTGCGTGTTGATTTGAGCAAGTGAGTGTGTGGATGAGAGTAAGGGGGTTTCCACAGGAGTTGGTACAGTGGATGAAGGAGGATGAAGTGATAGCGTATTGATCTAAGGAGTCCATCAGGCCGAGGACTCAATATGCCCAAGAGCTGTGACGGCCTCACAAGCTTTCACACAAACACACACGCGACACTCTTTCCTCCTCCGCACGTCACCTTTATCATACATAAATTCCACAGGCTGGATCGCGGGTCTTGATCAGATTACTGATTACTGCAGCCGTGAGCAATCATTAATTACTTTAAGACTAATCCCTGACTCTTACCCTGCAAATCTTTTAACAGCTAAAGAAACACATGAGTGAATGAGCAGGCGTTAGGGTTCACGGTAACTTAATCGAGAGCACAAACGAAAATCTTGAAGCTCCCCGGTGTGAGCAGCTGAAAAACTGTTTTTCTGATCTCAGCAAGTTCATGTGGATCAGAAAGGGAGAGCACAAATGCAACGCAAGCCAATTTGATTTCAAGTCAATTTATACAGCACCAAAAACTTATATTTATATTGTAAGGTAAATACTCTGCAATAATAGCAAGAATACCCCAACAATTACATCACCCTGTATAAGTAAGCACTTGTCAACAGTAGGAAGGAAAAACTTCCTTTTAACAGGAAAAAAAACCTCTAGTTGAACTAGGCTCAGGGAGGAGCAGCCATGTGGGACAGGACAAAAGACATGCTGTGAATGACAGCCACAGTGTAATAATAGCTAAAGAGTGGTGGATAGACAGAGCAAGTGAAAAAAGGTGATTGAAAAAAGAAGAACTCGGTGCATCCTGGGAGTCCGCCAGCAGCATGGGCCTGTTGCAGCGTAACTAAAGGAGGATTCAGGGTTACCTGATCCAGGCCAGAAAATCGTGAAAGTGGAAACTGCTTCCACAGAAGAGGGGCCTGAATGCTGAAGGTTCTGCCTCTATTCTTAAATATCCTACAAACAAAGAAAGCTGCCTTTTCCAACACTTTTCTTTGGACCGGGATACCCATAATAATCAAATTCACTCAATCTCAGCCAAGCAAGGTGCTTTATGTTGGCTCTAAATTAATTTAAAAAGCTAGAGGTCAACATCTCTGTCAGACTGTTCTTAGATCCAGCGTTGCTGAGGATAAGTTTACCTTGTAATGACTTGTATTTGTCATCTTAGTTGAGAGTATTTGACCAATATCGCTAAACACAAAGTATAGTTAAAGGTAATGTGGAAGTTTTGCTGGTATCATGTCATAAACCAAAGTTTGCTTGAAGTTTCTGTAAAAATGTGACCCAATGACAGAAAATATCCACTGATATCAGTTTATTACAGCTCATTCAGGGGGGAGCATCATGGTCTGCAGCAAGTCCCATAGCAATCCACCTAAAAGGTCATCTCACTCTGAATCACTCAACTCTATCGTGGCGAAAAACAAGCCAGAAATTCCTCAAAGTCAGGAGCACAACTACACTTAAGTGTCTCATTTCTACACATAAACAAAAGACAAGTTGGGCAGTTCATGTGGGGACACTGTTTGCAGTCACCAGTTCTCACATGTAGCACCAAAGCTCCACATCAGACATGTTCTCACTATGGAAAATACCTTTGATGAGGGTGCTTCCTGGGTGGAGAATGCACAAAGGATACATGAAATCCAGTTAGAACGGTTACCCGCTCTATTCTAAGGTAAGCGTGATGGCACATACAGTAGCCCAGTCTTTATCCTGGGTATGGAGAAGCTCTAAGTCCATCACTTTATATGAAGTGCAAAAAAAAAGTTCAGGGCTGCAGCGTATGTGTGAAAGCTCCTCTTCAAACATGAGAGGCTGCACAAAAACTTGTGAAGGAGCATATTTAACAAACATAAGTTCTTTTACTAAAACTAGCTAAGAAGTTTAGGTGCCTACACTTAACTAAAAAGCAAGTGAAAACAAAGAGGCGGTTGTACACCAACCATCAGATCTACTGCCTCTGCACAGGACCATCTTTAGCAGCAATAAAATGAAGCCATCGTTTTCTGACTTCTTCAGTCTCTCACATCACCGTGGAGGAATTTTGGCCCACTCTCTTCTACATTGTTGCTTCAGTTCACTGATGTTTGCGGTCCAGTGCAAATGCACAGTTCTTTTAATGTCACTCCCAAGAATTTGAAATGAGTTCAGGTCTGGATTTCGAATGGTCAATTGCAACACTTGATTCTTTTCTTTTTTCAGCTGTGCCTGGGATCATGACCTGGTTTTATCCAGACTTCAGCGATCGGACAGATGGCCTCACATTTAATATTCATTCTTGAATATTTTGGTATACAGAGCAGTTCGTGGTACCCACGCCCTGTGGCTGCAAAGCCTGCATAGCAAGCTCAAATCATGACTCGTCCACCACTGTGCTTTACAGTTGGTATGAAGCGTTTGTGCTAATATGTAGAGTTGTTTTATTTTATTTTTTTTGGACAAACATGGTCTTGCTCATTATACCCAAGCATCTCTACTCTGATCTCATCTGTGCAAACCACACTGTTTCAGAAGTCTTGTGGTTTGGTCTCAGGTTTTTTTGTAATCGCTCTGAGGGTTGCAAAGTCTGACCTTGAAAGTTTGCTTGGACATCCACTCTTAGGAGATTGTAGCATCCGAATTCTCACGACCAACTAACTATCAACACTTCTGCTTTTATAGAGGTGTTCACACAGCCTGATGATCATATAACTACTCAACCTTTTAATTCCTATGGAAGCAGTAAGGGTGTACTTTTGTTTTAAAGGATTACACATTAAAAACTCATTTTCACTTATATGGTCTGTCAGACCAGACTGTTTGCTTCCCGTATCTGATATTACTGGACACCCAACACAAAAAGACCCTCTCTGTGATGTTGCAGCTTCTTACAAAAAAGGCAAAATGTGACTTCCCGGTAGGAATAGAGCCTACAGCCGTTGCTCTCCACAGAGCGAAGCCACTGGTGTGGCTTTAAATGGCAAAGCAACATAAAGAAACACTTAGTCTTAAAAAGAAAGTCATATTTTAAAAACTGTTGCAACAACATCTTTACAGGCATTGTTTTCTGTCTGGGTTTAAATAAGACTGCAGCAGTCTAAAGCAGGGATTCATCTGTCAGGCAGCAAAGAGATGTGGATTTATGTAAACAGTTCTAAGGACATTTTAAATCATCTATAATGAGCCTGTTCGTGCTGTTTGAAGCACACGAGCTCTGACATTTCGTGGACATAAAATACGGGCTGTGTCATTGTGTTTACACGATGCCCGCTGATGCCCGTGTTCTGCTTAGTCACCACTGAGTTGAACACAGCGGGGTAAACAGCAGGGCTCCTTCTCCTCCCTCCCTCTACCTGAGTTTCCCTGACACACACATGCAAGTGTGACCTCGCATCAAGTCCTCCACGAACATTCAATAACCCGCAGAGGACAAAAACGTCGGCCTTAATGGCGGCCCGTTTCGAAAAGAGGCCGAGCGCTTGAAAAGCCGATCCTTTCAAAGTAATGCCTGGGGCAGAGAGCTGGACCACAAGAGGGATATTCACTGGGTTTCCTCATTTGTCTTCAGTGAGTGAAAGGCAGAGACCAAATATGCAACTGGAAATACAATATGTTCATCTCTCATATTTATTTACTGTCTCGCTTTCACTGAAAAACTAGTTTTACCCTGGAGGAGTTTAATCAATGGAGAGTGAACATTGAATTTCTGATAGAGCTCTTTTACTGCTCCTTTTAGAAAGCAATGAAATGAGGAAGACAAGAAAATTTAATATAAATAATCTGAATATTTAACAGCTTATTGCCGTTCTCTCATCATGTTTAGTTGGTCAAAGGTGACGGCAGACATCAGTTTCACTGAGAAACAACAACAACAACAAAAATTGAATTTTAAAGTTATTTCCTGTGTAACTCACCGGTTCAAAAGGCCCGTTGCTTTGCTTATCAGGTGGAGGTGTGGCTGTCATCTCAAGGGGTGGGGCCAACGCAGGGTCGCTGCTGCTCCTCACCATTAGAGGTGTATCTGTGATGAGAGGCATGGGCGTTAGAGACAAAGATAATGAGAGGATGCCGTCGGCACCGTCTGTGTTTGTCTTTCGTGTTGCACGCTGCTGGAAAGAATCAATATTATATTAGCTCTCTCAACTCCAAACCCACTGTGGGTGATGAGAAGAGATGAAAGGAGAAGAGCAAAGGAGGTAAAAGAAAATGGAAACAGAGTTGGCTTTTGTCTTCCTCGCTAAACATTTGGTCTGCATCCTTTCTAGACGGAAAAACTCTGATGGTTAGCCAGACCCCTGAGGCGCTGGCACGACCGAAATGAATAGGAATTCATTTGAAAGCATCTCGTGACACCCAAAGAAGATATTTTGAAAGAAAACAAAGAGAAAATTACTCCTGATTGAGCGCGGCTAATGTATATGTGAAGAGAAACGACACGGGAAATGATGAGAAAGACAAAGTGTTTGGAAAACACGACCTGACAAAAACACTGTAATCTCTTTTCAAGGATTCCCATTTATTTTAGGATGACTCACAGACCCTGAGGGTGGACACGCAGCCACCCCAGCAAGATGCCCAAACCTCACACCCACCCGCAGAGAGCATTTACATATGACCAGCTGTTACCTCAACACCCCCATGCGCACACATGCGCACACTCGCTGCAACCCTTGAGCCCAGAGAAAGGGAGAGCGGATCTGAATCCACAATAAAACAATTCAAAAGAAACTAATTTGGACTTTTGTGCTGCCTCTCGCATTTAAAATCCACCCCAAAGGGAGCAGACGGGTATTTGTGGAGGTAAAACCCACGGTGGAGTGCTTCCAAATGTAACTCGACAGAGGAGAAAATAAAGTCAAGGGGAAAAGAAAAAGGCAGAGTGTGAAGTAAACAGAAAGAAGAAGAAAAAGCTGAGGAGAGAGCCAAGAGACGGTGACAGAGAAAGAGCAGGGTGAAAACCTGGAGAGGGAAGGCAAACAAAATTCGCTCCTTTCATGTAATCAATCTCTCTTTGGAGGGTCAACGACAGGGTCCTGGTCTAACGTGGTCAGAATAGAGAAGGAAAGAAGGAACTGGCAGAGGTCGCTGTGTGTGTGTGTGTGTGTGTGCGCGCACGTGGGTGTGTGTGTTTAGAGATTGTAGACAGATGAAAAACGATCAGTCCAACTGTCCCAGACACACGTACAAATATTCTTTTCAGGCTCAAACACACCGAGTTTGTGTTCAGCTTTATTAATTCATTTTTATTACTTATCCTAAACCATCAGCTATTCTCTGCGGACTCGCTGTCTTTTTCACACATTCCTTCTACCTCTTCCAACGCTGAATGTCAAAAAAGACTCGATGCTGACTCGCTATCACCGATGTGCCAGGATTTAAACAAGGTGTACCGAACGAAAAGTAGAAAAAGCTTCAAAAATGTTGAGTCCTTTTAATTAGGACTCAAGTTTTCCTATGTTTTCCCCTCTTTTTTTTCACTGCTTTGTTGAGGAAAAAGCAGAATGTATGTGGTCCAATTTCAAAAAGCAGACTTTGTGTAGAGATGTTTAAACTACACAGGAAACCGAATGATTTTTGATAATGAAATGTGCTTTGATTTAACGGAGAAACATCCAGAGGAGAAAAAAAAATGCTATCTCTCGGAGCTCGCATCAAACGACGTCAACATTTCTCTTTATTTGTCTGTTTCTTGCTATTTGTTAATTTTGTGTGCGTCTAAACTAGGTCACGCTATCTGCACAAACTTCTTATCATTTAAGAAAAAAAACAAACAAACCCTCCTTTAGTGAAAGTTTATTCAAACTGAACACAAAGTGAATTTTAGAAACAACACAACTCTCTACAAATGTGCAACTCTGTGCATCTCAGACATAAATCTGTCTGATGGCGGTAATGAGAGGAAGAAATGTCAATAGTGCAGGTTGAAAAGTTTTCAACAGGAACCAAAAATCTGCACACAGACAGAAGATAAGAAAACCAGAGAGGGGTCAGGAGGAATAAATCAGAAATGAATGGAAGTTCCTGGTAAGCTTAAGAGGTCGAGGTTGAGTCGTAAAGACACACAGACACATATGACGCACAATGCAATGGCTGCTACAGTCACATTCACTGCATGGGATGAATATACAATGACTTTAAAACCAGTTCAGTGGCCAGATTTTGGGCACAACACGCTTATGTTCAAACCTCCGGTTGCATTCACAGAGGCCTAGAAACTGGTCAACGATACCCTGACAACAAGAAGTCTCTGACCACTTGGTAGTGGTTTCTGGAAGTCGCTCACAGTTGGTGGCAAAGATGCATATGGTGGTGCAGAGAAAAACTGCTTAGTAAATAGTTGGCAAGTGTTTGCAGACAAGTTGGCATCTTCCATGCAAGCTGCAGGCAACTGCAATGGTCTGTTCGCGACCAAACCAGTCACAATTAGGTTTTCAGTCCTGCACCATCTTTGCATTGCATAAGCCAGCAATCTCCAGCAACCACTTGCCAACAAGTTGGAGAATCAATAGTTTTCCATTCCCGCGACTGATCCACTGATCGATCTCTAGGCCTGTATGACTGAGACCTAAGGTTCTTAACCTCAAAAAGCAACAAGTTTGCCAAGTCAGTTTAGAGTTTCAAACGGGCAAAAATATTATTTTTAGGAAAGTGAATACAGGACGAAAGTGCCATGTTTTTACTGACATATGAGCTCATTTAACTCACAGACATAGACTCCAGTTATAACTGATACAGACTCAAAAATAGAGGTTTAGTTCCACTTTGGGGCTATTTCGGTCTAAATTAGATGCAAATAAATTGGGTGAACAACCAAAGCATTTTTATTTATCTTGCTCCATTTATATACATTATCTTACTAATACAAATTCTGAAAATGTATACAGCTATATTTATTTGCTACATTTTATACGAGCATTGATTAGTGCATCCCTGTTCCTTCCATCCTTCCATTTAACCACAGAAGGCATGTTTACTGTTTAAACCTTTCCAGATCAGCATATGCATTTGTAAAGGTCTCCAAGCTCAGAGGGGCCATTTATTGAATGCAGTAAAAACCTGTCATTAGATTTATGGAAAGTGATTGCAGGTAATGACTCACATGTAGCCCTATCGAATGATGAACTGCAAAACGCTGAAGCCAACTGCACAGACAGACAGGTTCTTTAAGTGCCAAAATACATGACATCATGTTTATAACAGATGGAGCCTGAGATTAGACACACTGAGTGATTAACCCATTTTCGAAATGGCTGTAATTGATTTTCTAAAGCAAGTTTGAGAAATAAGGTGCATCATTGTGAAACCTCAGTCAAGAGCCTCCCCCCTCCCACAGTCATACTTTGCTTCAATGTCAATGATGCGACTTTGTAAAGTGACCAAGGCTGCTCCATGGTCACAGTCAGACTCCACTGCCCAGTGGTCAGACCCATAAATCCTCCTCCGTTTATCTATTGGAGTAAAATCTGCCTCTATCAATCCTCCAAGCACTTAGAGTCCCAGAGCTTGCCACAACAATGTAAAGGAACCTGAGGCTCATTAGCACTGAACTCTGACCTGCGGTGACCCCTGGACGGTCAAGCGGTGCCACTAAGAGGCGGGAATATTGATGAGAGTGACAGTTGTGACTCTCTCGGGTCAGTCACTATTTGAACGGTCATAAACTAGACTCTCTCAGAGGAATTGTTAATCAAAGCTGGCTTTTCGGGCAGATGAGTCTTTAATATTGAGCTTGTACATTAAAAATACCTAACTTAGCTGTTCACATGCCCAAAAAGCAGCAGCAATGACCAAATTCAACTTCAACTAACTAAACAGCATCTGGAACTTCTATTGCCAATTGCAGTCTGCAAGTAAACAAGCCAGTGTTGAACAATCCTTGCTTTAAACAAAATATTGATCATGCATTAATACCATTCATTAGCTAACTTGCAGCTTATATCTAGAAACACATGTTATAAAATACTGTATATGCATATATGTAATAAAATATATGTTGCAAAAGAAAATTCACCAATCTGTATATATCCCATCTCCTCCTTAACAGCTGGGCTAACTTAAATAGTCATCGTCACATATACAGTGATAACTGACATCTATCATGAGCATCTATTAATATCTATATGCTTTAAAAAAAAAGAGATTATAAACCCGAATTCTTTTGATTTGGCAAAATAACTTAATGGTCACCAATATTTGTGTCCACAATAGATTTTTTTTTTGAGTCACCACTAAATAAAGAGTAAAAAATTGGAAACAAAGTCCATAAGGTCGACATTACACACCAAATGTATAAAAGCTAATTGACACCATGGAGCCGAGCTCTATAAAACTGTGTCAGATTTAATACAATCTGTGAAACTAGATTTAAGAAATAAATGTTTAAAGTTAAAGGTTTAAGAGCGTGTGTAGCGCCATCTTGTGCCATTAAGAAAAAGATGTCACCGTGTTGGTTGTTGCTAGCAGACTTACATTAGCTTATGTTAGCCAACTAGCGATAGAACTAGCTAAGGGGAAAGAAAGGAAAACTAAAACTAAAAAGCGGTCTATGGTGATCACTCGTGGCTCCAACACTGAGTTTTATGTTAATAAGTATATACAGTCCACTTTCCCTCTCCGTTTCTTAAGCAGTAAGTAGTTCTTTATTTTTGGCTAGCCGGACTAAAGCAGGAAAATCCAACTGTTAGCCATAACGCTCAGGTTTATAGAGCACTTTATACTGTATTTCAGACTAAACAGGTATGTATATAGCTTGCAAAGACTACATATAAATCTATATATGTATACATAATTGCTAGATGTCCATATCACTCCGTTTTTAAGTGTTTAGAAACAACCAGTTTTTGCCATCTGACTATATACAGCAGAAATATAACAAGATAAATTATCCATAGATGTCTGTCTGTGCCATACACGAGTGAAGCTAAACAGCACCCCAGGCCTGGCATATGCTATAAAAATAATATTTAAACAAACTGAGGAGGCTTTGGAAACAGACTAAAAGTACATCTAAATACAGCAGCCTGACATATGGTGCCCTCAGGACAGGAAGTGAGTATCATTCTTGCCCTTTTGGCAAAGTGAACAGAATTTTTTATGTATTTTAAGAACACACACATTTTCTGAATTTAGCATGGAGTCTATTTTGAGAAGCCAGGTGGCAGAACTAAAAACGTAGAACGTTTTATTTTAATTTCGCTAATTCGACAGGACTGCGCACCCGCAACCACAAGGTAACCTCCAACTTTAAAAAAGACCTCACCCATGAAACTCATCTCAGCTCCCACTTCAAGGCCAGAAAATGGTAGCGTGCTGAAACACACCCAACTTATGTTCTTCCCTTTATCTTTCCATTGAGGTTTGTGTAACTGGAGAGAGCTGAAGAGAAAACTTGTAAACTCTGCCAGCTCTGTGTTTATCTGCCTCTGACTCTCCATCTGCAGCACTGTGCCTAACTAGGCTGCTTATGCAATTCTGGGAACACAGAGGTTTATTTTAAGAATTTTCTCTTGTTTTCAGTTCTAAAAGTTCCGCAATGCTGTTAGTTCACTTCCAGGGCAAGATGAAAACAAGGATGCATCATATTTCTTACTGACTGTGTTTGTGACCGTGTGCCTTTTTTTGCCGTTGTGTTTGTATGTGCAAGCATACGTCTGCTATATGGACATTTATTATTATGGACAGCGCTTTGCTCGTGTGCACATTTATATATTTGTGAGTGCGTTTGTTTTCATGCCACAGGCCTGTGTGGTCTTGTTTTGTTGGAAATCGATAGAGCAGCCCAGCTCAGGCTGCTCATGGGATGATGCGATAAGGACTCTTTTCCTAGAAGTGTGTGCGCGTGTGTGTCAGTGTAGCAGCAGATCAATGCCGGTCTAATCATCCCACTGGGGCAGCGTGAAGTCCAATCACCCTGTTCAAACAACTGGCCCAACCTGACACACAAACACTTTGATGCCTGACTGATTACCGAATTACTTCTTGTTCTGTCCACCAGCATTCAGTGCGATTACACGCTTTCTTATAATCAGATTATTGTGAATAATAAGACTTAAGTAATTCTGTGATTAAAGCATTCACATTGTTTGGGGTAACTTAATTTAACTCTAGTTTCAATGACTTGTTGGTAAATGCTTTAGGATGTGTTGTAGCCTGTGTGGTACATGTTATTATCCCACAGCTGCAAGGCTCTCTACATCAGTTAACTATGAACATTTTTGGATAATAGAAGGATGAAAGGTCGGTACATGAGACAGGAACACCGCTAGCTAATGTGCTCACTTGTAGTTTGACTAAGATAATCGAGTTAAAGTGTTTACATACAGTGAGGTCTCTAAGCCTTTGGACAAAAAACACCACAGTGGATTTAAATCAAACAAGTGAAGTGAAAAGCAGAATGTTCAGCCTTAATTCAAGGGTTTAATAAAAGTATTGCATTAGTTGTTTAGGAAATAAAGCCATTTACAGCCATCAGGGAGGGCCTGAGGAGAGGGCAAGAACAGCAGGACCAATGTTCTCAGGCCAGAGAAAAATGGAGAGCAAAACAAATTCTCAAGGCACATTTGCACTGTTGAGCTGGAGGGCCCTTACCCTCCAGAAGTAGACATTAGCATGATGGAAGACCATAGCTGTTGGCTCCAGTCCTGGTAATGTCTGAACCCACCGCTCTCTCTCCTTCTATGTCTCACCATCAAGGGACAATCTTGCCATCTCTACTGGCTACTGCCGATCCTTATGAAGCTCTTCTACAGTTCTATGCTTGATTTATTTTAACAAAATTTTTAAAAAGGGTAAAGGCTTAGAAAAACCTACCAAAAACTCATTGAATAATCAGTCTTAATCATGAAACTGAAAAGTCTGAAAAGTAATTACCCATATCACACCCAGCCACCCACCTTATATGAATTTGATATCCCGCGTCAATTCACTCTGTTTTATTTGCACTGATCAGGATGCTCAGTGCAAAGTAAACCATGGCAGACCAAAACATCTTGAATCAATGCATTACAAATTTTATACTATAATACATTAATATCTCGGCCATTAGAAATGCCAGCACCAAAATATTGGCAAATAGTTCATATCAACTAATATATCAGGCAATCTGTTGGCTCCGGTTAGAACAGAAGCAGATATTTATGTCATGATAAAATAGAATAGAATACAATAGAATAGCCTTTTATTGGCCATTGTGCATTTACAACAAAAAGTTTTAGTTATGAATCCCAGAGTCTAAGTGCATCTATAATGGCCCATAGCACATACTGACAATCAGAGATAAGGTGGCTAAAATTTTGTTAATTTGCGTGATATTTCAAGATATATTTCAAGATGAATAAACAGTTGTTAATCTTAGTACTGTCATAAAACATAATAATGCTGCAAAGTATGAAAAGTGGCTTTCATGGGCTTTATAAGTTCTATTCTTTCTATTATTTCTATATAAGAAGAAAAGACTTTCTGCCATCACTTTTCCTCTATTTTTTATGAGGTTACTGTGGACCAACACTTTCCTACTCCTATATTTCTTTAACTTTTGATAAATCTGCAGCATTAAAAGCCACCCCGAGTCTTTGCTTGCACTTTAAGGACTAATGCGCAATCAATTAACAACATTACTTTTGACACGTCATTTGATATTCTTCATATTGATTCCTGCAGTATGTCTATTATATCTCTGTGTTCTGGTTAAAATAAGCGAAATGGGTCAATCAATTCCTAGGGCTAATTTTAACAACCTGTGCAAGCATATATTTCATAGGCTGCATAACCTAAGTCTATGCGATACAGTGAATTAAACCTCTCTCTATCAGGTCTGACTGTTTACAACCCATCACTTTGTCCTTGTCTCCAGACATGATGTTACTCTACAGCAGGATATGATGTAACACCCGGTTAACAACCAAACTCGTTACAGCAAGAAAGACAGCAAACACACACAGACACACACTCCCATAAGACTTTCCCAGCAGTAGATAGATGGGCGCTTTGGGTGCGATCGGTTGGTTAACTTGCACGCAGATTCTTTTGTCATTGTGTGAGCGCGTGCATGTCCGGATGACAAAAGTGGCCTTTATTGCGTCTGGCTCCTTATGAGGGGCGTCACAGGGTCACATCATAACTAAGTTAGTCAAGGTTCAGCAGGGCTGGAGAGCAGGTTGCGGGGTGGGAGCAGGAAGAGGTCCCACTGGGTTAAAGACAGGGTGGAACA
>VUQR01010914.1:5876-73630 GCA_015108515.1 Hemichromis elongatus | reverse complement strand
GATCTCTTTGTGTTTGGCAGTTGAGAGTGGCCTGCTAACTATGTCCACTCATCATTACAGGAAGCAATTTGGGCCAAAATTAGGCCTAATTGTCCATACATGTGCAAGGAATTTTGGCCCTTGTATTTAGCTGAATACATCATACAAAAAGGAATTGGTTTTCAGTGGGTGGTTTTAGTAAGTGTACATATTTTCTGTCTTTTTTTTTTTTTGTCCTACGAAAAGGCATGTTTAAAAAAATGTATGCGTGTGCATGTATGCTTGGCGAATGGGGCCAACCAAGTGCCTGACCAAGTAATATTAGCTTCTCACAAATTGCTATTAAGTGCCCAATACTGCCTAAATATATTCAAAATAAAAAAAACAATTCAATTTTAGTTAAAAATCTGATAATTTGAAGACCTACAAAGTGACAAAAGCTAAATGAAACACAAACTGAAGAAGCATGTGCAGGTGACGCATGGCACAGGAACACATGGGTCTGATTGGGAAAGATGACTCACGTGGGAAGGAGGCACAGGCGGAAACAGTTATGGTGGGGAAGTCAATCAAGGCAGGAAAGAGAAAACATAAAACAGGAAGTAACCAAGAAACACATATCTAACACTGAAAAGAGGGGGAAACAAAAACACAAAGGAGTACCACAAAACCAACAAATAGGACAAGAACCATGACAGCTGCAGTCTAAATCCACCAAAATAAAAGAAGTTCTGCTTTGGCTTTGTTTGGACTTTTCACAGATATGTGTTACTGCTTTAGACTGGTGACAGTGTAACTTTTGTTTTTTTTATTTTTTTCACAACCAGCACTGCTTTTGAATTGTGATTGAACTAACTTCAGTGGAAGAAAATGACAGTAGAGTAGAAATGATTACATCTGTTAAACTTGCTTATGCCCGTGCAGTACTGAAGATGCACGACAAGGAAATATGAAATCACCTAAAATGCTACTGACATTGAATGCATCACTGTACCAACATCGGCTAAGTGGTCACACAAATCTGGTTATCAACTCGTTAAGTTAACCCAGGGTTTCTGTTATATGAAAAGGGTGGTGCTGGCAGCATCTCCACTGGCAGCAGAGCAGTTGATTTTACACAGGAAGATAAAACTATATGAAGATGTTAAACACATAATAAAGACTGAAAGCAACACAGCTGCTGCACAAAGCAGCTGTGTGAGTATGCGGATGAGGAAAAGTACTGCACAGTAGTGCATGCGTGAGCACTTTAGCCGCTTTGGTCAGTAAGACTGGAAAAAAGCCTGCTATATTAATAAAGTTTAGCCTATTTGAAGCCAGGAAAGAAAGCCGACAAAAATGTAGACTGTGTAAGTTAACAGACTTGTTGACTTCATAACTTTGACATTAAGAAACGGGAGAATCTGATGGATTACAACTGAGTATTTCATTAAATTAATATTATATGTGGGTGAGACAGTTTTAGTTTTTATTCTTTAAGCTGCAGGCCCGGTGATGTTTAGTGGTCAGAGAGCAATTGGTGAATAAATACAAAAACAGAATTCAAACCTAGGCTTAGGCTTGGTGCAAACTAAATATAAGGCCAGTGAGAACAAATAGGTGCCCCGTTAGAAGATGATTTATTTAAGCTTATAGAACAACAAAGTTGTAAAATTGTTTGCAGCCAACAGAAAAAAAATCAAGGAATGAAGTAGGGCCTAAAATGATTTCTTAGTGATGCTCACTGGGAAAATGCAAAGACTTTAGATGCTATTAAAAAACTTTAATCCCTTCCACTGTCTGTGCACAGAGGTCCAGGATTGATGATGCTATCCAGAGAATTGATTAGTCAGTGTGCAGTGTTTTCATACCTGCTGATCTTTAATCTTAAACATAACCTGCTCTGGGGCAGATTAGGTCAATAGCAGGGGACCCCAATCCCAGTCCTTGAGGGCCGGTGTCCCTGCAGATTTTAGCTCTCACCCTGGGTCAACACACCTGAATCACATGATTAGTTCTTTACCAGGCCTCTGGAGAACTTCAAGACATGTTGAGAAAGTAATTTATTCATTTAAATCAGCTGTGATGGATCAAGGACACATCTAAAACCTGCAGAGACACCAGCCCTTGAGGACTGCGATTGGGGACCCCTGGTCTATATTATAAGTTACCATGGCGATATGCCCTGGTAAGAAGTGATTTCCCTTTATGGTACAAAAACCCCCCGAAGTGTCCTGGATGATGGGGGATCTTGGTTCATAATACAAGCCACTGGGCTGCATCAGATTCTGACCGCTATAAACACACAGTCTCACACACACACAGACACACACACAAAACACTTACACTGTCAGGACTGATTGCTTGACTCTCATCTCTGGTTTCAAGTAATTTTTCCTGCTATTGAAGTGGCATCTTCCCCTGCTTGGGAATGGCTTAGGTTTCCTGGACTAAGTGGGCAAACCAGAGGATGAGTAAAGATATTTGGAGCTCTTTAGTGGGCCAGCGTGGCCGTGCATTCCTCTGCTGCCTGTCAATCATTTGGCCAGAGATGGCAGCCATTCCAACAAGATCCCCCTACTCACCTCATTCCTTCCATCTTCCTTCAGCAGTTTTCTTTCAAGCTTTCTTTCAGCCCCCTATTTTCTTTTGTCTCACACACGACTTCTTGCACATCGCATGCTGTCCTCATATACAACAGTGTGCATGCACGTGTGTGTGTATGCCAGGTGGGTCTCATCATGAATGACACTGATTGGTACAGTTGGACATTCCCTCAAGAGAAAGACTGGTTTCTGAGACATGAGCAGGAGCTTCACCGCACAGATTTGTCTCTAAAAGCAGATGGGACTGGCCACTGAACAGAGGCGGCACTGTGAGCAACAGAATGAGAAAATGGAAGCACATTTTATTTGTCAATCAAAGTTAAGGACAGCTTCTTAATGGATGTGATTGAATCTGTCTCCAGATAACTGGAAAATGTGGAAAATAATGTGTGTACGCTTTTGTGTGAGTATTCTGGGCCTGCCTGTGTCTGTGGAAACTTAACTCTTTAATACAGTAGATGTGTGTCTTTCCTGCCTTGATCAGGACAATGCAGGGCTGAAATGATACTCTACCAGATCAGGTAACCTATCAGAGACCTTCTTGCATATTTAAACAGCCAGCAACAAAGCACAAGGCCAAAACCCCAGTTGCCATGGGTTTTCTTGGACTCGGTTTAGATTTCTGTCAGAAGATTGTTTTGAATGTTTTGAACATTTGTTTAAAAGAGGCCAGATTGGGCTGTTTTAAGACACATGGGATTGTTTGTTTGATTTAACTGTCACATATCTGGTTAGACAGCTACATGGATGGAACTGCTTTTCGGTTGTGTTGTCAGAGTGTTCTCTGATAGGATTTGACATTACAAAGCAAAATAATGATCCTTAAGATACAGGTTTTTATTGACTCATAAGCTCGGTTGTGTTAGTTAAGCAAAGCAAAAAATGAAAGCAGAATTCAAAGTCATGACAAAATAATAAAATTAAAGTACATAATAAATTTAATTCCTGATGGGGAAAGCAAAAAAAAAAGAAGCTATCTAAACACAAAAGATTTCTTGGCCGGCCGTATGAGCAGTATTTGCTGATTAAACTGATAGTTTATTAAGAAAGACATAATCAATTAGAATTGTTACCATTACCGTCACATTGTATTAATGTCTTTTGCAGATATAAGGCTTACATTTTTTATGATGATTGATTTAAATAAAACAAGTCTCATTTCTTTAGATTTAGGAGAACCAGACTTTTCGTAATTTTGTAAAGTTTTCTTGATCAATAGTTTTCCAGGTTTTCTCAAGGTCTTTCAGAGTTTTTCAATGGACATGAAGGTACCTAACTCAAGGGGTAAAGCAGATTTTGTGTTTATACACAATATTAGCATAAACATATTTTTTTCTTCACTCTAACATAAATGGCAAAGATAACAGCATTTGAGAGTGATAAAATAATATTTATCCCCTACAGGGTAATTCTCAAAGACCAGGTAGCCAAAACATTTGCATATCTCATCATGGTGTGCAATGTGTTCTTAAAAAATTTGAGGGAACTGGACATGTTTAATTCAGTTCAATTATATTTAAATAGCCCCAAATTAAGTCAAGTAGAGAACAAAAGAAGTGGCTGGCCTAAAGAGAAACTATCTATAGCAGATGAACAGTATCTGAAAGTCATGTCTTTGAGTAATATACAAAAAATCCTGGAAAAACTTGACACAAGACCTGGGAGATGCATCTGGCCCTTCAGTTGATCCAGCTACTGTTCGCCAAAGCCTCATCTGAAATGCTCTCAGTGGAAAGGTGGCTGTCAAGAAGCCAATCTGAAGGAAGTGTTACAGGGAGGAAAGGTTGAGCTACGCCAGGTTACACAAGATCTGGACTGAAAATCAATGTCAGCGGGTCTTATGGAGTGATGAATCCAAATTGTCAAATTATCGGAGGTCAGAAGGGAAGTTTAACACTGAGTGTCTGCTGCGATCTGTAAAACATAGTGGAGACTCATTCGTGGTTAGTGGTTGCATTTCAGTCAGAGGTGTTGGGGATCTTCTCCAAACTGATAGAATTATGAACGCAGAAATCAGATTTTGATCCACCATCGAATGCCATCTGGAAAGAGTCGGGTTGGCAGTGGCTTTATTTTTCAGAATGACAGTGATCCCAAACACACTGCTAATGCAGTAAAAGCAATGCGTGGATAGAAAAACACACAATGGCTTCCCCAGAGCCCAGATCCCAACATTGAAGCAGTGTGGAATCATCTTGACACAGAACAGAACAAAAGGCAGCCAACATTCAAAGAAGAGCTTTGAATGTCCTTAAAGAAAGTTGGGGAACTATTCTTTAAGTCTACTTTTAAAATGATTATAGGAAAGTTTCCCTAAGAGATGGTGTCTTGAAGACTAGAGGTGGTTATACTAATATGACTTTCAAGCTCATTAGAATTGCACAAACTCTTATTTATTCCATGTTTATATGCACATTTCAGTAAATCACTGCACCTATTTCCCATTTTCCTAGCAAAATATAAAGAAAGACAAAATACTTTTGCTCAGTCTTGTATTTATCACTGGGTTAGCATCGTGTTGGTGGCAACTTACCCTATAAAGAGAAGTCTAGACATGAAGCTGGAGTTTAAGTCAGTGTCTGACTCGGGCACATAAATTTGCACAGCAATATAACATTTGATATTTTGTTCCTCACCGACTGCCAGTAGAAGTGTTAGAAGCAGCACGCCTTTAATGCATACTTTGGGATGTGGCAACATATCTGTATTTGGAGAGAACACAGTCTGCAGTATTTCACTTCAGCTTCGTCAGATGTGACCTCAAATATCTTGCGTTCTCTTTCATCACCAGCGTTTGCTGTGTGTCTGCCAGGAGACCTCTACCCAGTTTTCATTTTGAGGTTGAAATGTAATGAGTCGTAAAAGATATAAATGACTAAAAAATGACTTACTAACATCAACGGTAGTGGCAGTGATGAATAGTGAAAACAAGAGGAAAATAAAAAAAAATAAATAAAAATGAATCTGGAGTGTAAGTGGGAATGAATCTAGAAGTGATTGAGCGACAAGAGGAAGTGAAAAGTGAGAGAATTGCGCTGTTTGATGGATGTTTAAGGATATGGGCTTTTGTCAGTGAGTGATGCGATGGAACGGTGTGCTGTGGTCCCTGCTGGACTATTTTTGTTGATCTTTCCTTGTTCTCCTAGCTGATTAATGGTTCATATAGGTAGTGAGGCAGAGAAAAGATGTGGTCGGAACCGGGTTAAACTCCACCCTGGGCTATCCCCCTGCTGTGTTCTCACTTACTGTCTTTCTTTCTGCCTCATTCACTTTTGCTCCCTCTGTCCATAGTTTCTTTTCCCTCATGCATTCTTCTCTATTCTATATTCCATTTTCTTGCTTCTTATTTCGCCTTATTTCCACATTCTCATTCCAAATCTGTTGGTAAGGGGTGAAAAAACAGTGTAAACAAATGCGACAACTTGATGAGCTCCCTAAAACTTACAGTGAGCTTATTGGACTATGTAAACAGAAAACACTTCCATTCCAATTTGCTGACCACTAATTAGCAGTTCTTGACAGTTTTTATATGATCTCATCTGAACTCGACTGACCTCATCTGAACTCGACCGGCCATGGTCACCATTCTCAGACCCAACAGCGTGCTCATGTCTTCCTAGATTGGTGTGGTTTGGGTTTCAGTGTGAGTAGCAGCATCGGGCCCCCCAGAACAAACATGGCACGGTCCAAAATAAAGCCCCCACAAGTTCTTCAGAGGCCTTGTGGAAAAGCCATAAAGTGGAGTTACAGCGGTCAGAACGGGGATGAGATATTTAATGGTTTACACAGGGAATGAGATAAATACGCTCGTGACCTAATGAGTCGACAGATACATGTGTGCACGCAGCACGAATGCACACGCATTAGCATTGCTGTCGAAGTACACGTGACACGTGCTTCATCACAAATGGTTTCATTTGTGTGACACTTTATCCCGTATTAAGGTCCTTGGGAAATGTTTGTAATGTTTCTGCATATTTTTGTTTTTTATTTTGAAACTTAACAAAAAAAAAATACACACCCATAAACAGAAACAGTAATGTGGGCTTTGCTTGGTCTACAGTCAGTCAGCAGGTGGTTAACCAGAAGGCAGTGAGGTGGTGATAGAGACAGCCAGAGACAATAAGCCTCTTTCTTTTTGTTCTGACCTCCTCTTTCCTCAGGGTCACCCTGCTTTGCTAAGACCACTTAACTTCCAGTTTCATACACACATATACCCAAATACACACACAGATAAAGACATACTTACACAAACATTCCGTGCCACAATAATACACTCCAAAAGCAGTTTTCACTCTTGCTTACAGTAAGTCTGCTCTTTGTTAACACAAAAGTCTCTGAACAGAACAATTAAACTCGAAGAAATATGATATATTCCACTCCTCTACTTACTCCTGTTTGTGGGGAAGGTGTGTCTTTTTTGTTTTTTATCCCCACTCCAGCACATTTAATTGATCAAAATTCAACTTTTATGAAAACTCTTTGAGAGTCTCGAGGAAATTATATATTCTTTAACTGTAATAGTATGCAGATGATATCAAAAAAGAAATGTCGATTTCTGGTCACTGCACGCTCCACAGTTCCATACGGAACTATGTAACTTTGTACTTGACCAACTGCAAAAAATTGCATCAACAAACTTATCAAATGTACTTTTGATCGATTGAAAGACAATTATTGTGCAGGTTGCCTGGTGTGAAGCAGCCTGTCTCCAGACAGCTGTCCTCTGTCTGACTGACTGCCATCACTCTCAGAAAGACTGGTGAAGATTTGCAAATAACTGCCGCCTAATTTACAAACAGACAAATTGGCAACCCTCATATGTCGAATCAAGGTGGGGACAAGTTAACAACTGTTTTTATTATTTATTTATATTTATTTTTATGATTGAATTTCTGTTTCAAATTTGGGAGCTTCTGGCTGGACTCTGAATATAAGTACTAATTACGAATTTCTGTTTGATGTAAATTTCTGTACATGTAGGTGGCAACAGATTTTCGCAAATCACAGTTAATCGCGGTAACATCACAAACACGATTGCCAACTTGACTCCAGTTAATTACAAACTGGTAGCAGACTGATAGCAGTTTGTCTTTGTGTTAGTGATTTTTTTATGGTCATCTTGAGACAACAAAGTCACTGATAAGATGACTTCAAAGGCAATGAAATGCAGGTCTGTTGCACACAGTTGCAATAAATCCAGTTAACTACCTTTTTCTCCTCGTGTGACTGTGGCATAGTGAGTTTGACAGACCAGATGTCATTCTGTTGATTTTACAATAGAATTTTTGGCTAAAAGGCCAATTTTGTCATCTCCATGACAACATACTTAGTTGTCTTCAAGATGATTCAGTTATTACCTCTTTATTCTTGCCTTAAAATTAAATTGAATTAAATAGCATTCAGGTGTCATTATTAGCTCAAAGTTTGTCATTTTTAGTGTAGTCATGACCATGCCTGTGGGTGAGACACCCAGCTAATGTTTTACTTGTTGATCAAGTAGAAATCAAGCTTATTTCAGGCACTTACTGTAGACAGTGTAGACCAGCATTAATTTTCCACATGTTTGCCAGAGTGACTGCTTAGTGCTTGACAGGAAATGGATTCCCTTGAAACAGGATGTAGGAACTGGCATGCAGGGCTGGAAATGTTCAGGAAAAATAATCAGAGAAGCAGCAAGTGTTAATGAGGAGGAACGCCTGCAGCAGCTCTTCTTCTACATGCGCATGTGTGTTGTGTATGTGTTGTGTCTTTGTTGGCTGGATGTAATTATGATAGATGGAGGGCAAAAGAGGGTTTGAGGCAGCGGTGTGTGATGTGTGGTGGTACTCAGGGTGACCCTATATTTTTCAATGTCATAAAATCATTTACAGTTACAATATGAAAATGAATGACTTTCATCCTTTGGTAGCAAACATTCATTCACCCCATTGACAAAGGTCCTTTTGTCAGTGGATTTCTGTGTGTGTGTATGTGGGGGGATGTCCTTGTCTTTTTTTCTTTCTTTTTTTGGTCTTGTTTTACATCTGTGCTTTTCCACGTTCCCTTCGTAGCCTTTAGGCACACAGCTGTGTTGCCATGGTTTTATCAGCAGATGTTATGGTGTTCAATGAGACAGTGTCCCACTCTCCACCCTGCAGCCCCTGCTGTGAGCCAGTTTATATCCGCTTATTATCCCGAGTCAGCCCCGAGGTGATCTGTCCATTATACGATTCCGGATCACAGTTCTGACTGTTGCCTTAACTCAGCTTTCATGACACTCTTCAAATGACACAGCCTTTGCCCTAGGACAGGGAATTTCCCACATTTCCGTAAAGATCAACCTCAGTCTTGTTATTTCTGGGATGACCAGCTCAGGTGGAGGTGAAACTTCTGTTTGCATGCGTGCACTTGTTTATTCAATCAGTGTAGGCATATGTAGCTGCTCTCTGACCAAACAATTTTGGGTGTAAGTACCCATTAGGAAGGTGTGCTGGGAAGTACAAGCCTTGCAGCATTTCTTCTTTTATTATAGGAACTCTGAGGCAGTAGGCAGCTGGTAATGCAAGTTGGCTCATATTGTGTTCTATTAGATTCTTAAAATCATGCCTGACTCTCTCCATTTTTGCTTTGCATTGCTTTGCTGTGTGGCGTATACCTTTTTCAATTTCAAGGGATAAGCATCTACTACATGTGATATAGGCTTATCAGTTTCTCATATTGAGGCACTAATATTTATTTTTATTATTTATTAACAAAAAATTGCTCAAAAAATTAATACTAGTTACTAATAATTAGACAAATTCAGTCAATTTATATGCTAGGATATATTTATATGCTACATTTTATTTTACAAAATTAAGAAAGTTGTTTAAGTTGAGTTTAAAGTTTCCAGACACACAAAACACGTGCCCCTGTATCTTCCTGACAGTGAGGGGTACAGATTATTAATTTAAATCTGGTATTTGTAATTGGCAGATGCCCACAGTCGAGGTATTCGAATTGGGAAAAGGTGGATCTCTGCTTGTAGTTCGTCATTCCGTACTTAAGTCTAGAACAAAGTTATTGCAGTTAACTAAAACCAAAATAAAATTAAAACTAGTTGTAAAAAATGTTTTAGTTACCTTAAAAAAAAACTAACAGAAGCAATATTACTAACTTGAGAGTAAAAAATGAAAAATATATGTGAAATATTGACCTGTTTGGTGTGTACCCCGCTTCTTGCTCTGTGACAGCTGCGATAGGCTGCCAGATGACTGTGAATTGAACAAGTGTAGTGAAATAAATAAATTAATGTATTGATGGACGAGTGAGTCGGAGATATCTTTTATTTTGGTCTTTGATAATTTGGTCAAATCAGTTGGCAAAACAAGCACAGGGAAGCACTGGAGCATATGTTTATTGAGACAGGGATGTGAATCAAAAGTGTTGTTTTTGTGTTCTCTATAAATTTGTCTTGTATGCAAAACTGAAATGAGCAAATACATACTAATAAAACAAAATGTAATTTAATAATTAAAATGAAATAACATGAATGAACGATGTAAAACTATAATAATGCTGGTCGGGACCAATCACAATACACCCACATCACACAAAGTTCCTCTTGTGCTGAGGCAGGTCCTGTTATATAGAAGGAAATACCCCCAAAAAGGAACTCTGGTGGTCCTCAATTTGAGCTCTATGGACGTGAGAAAAAAAGTACCTAAAACTATAAAAATGGTCTTTAAGTGCCTTCTGTGTGTAAATAAACAGTGTAGGGTCTAGGAGAAGTCCAGACCTTGTTTATATTTTCTGTGTAAAGTTCTTTATACTTCCATTTGACAACGCCCCCCTATTCACACACACTCACACGCTGAGCCCATCAACATGCACGATTTACTTAAAATAAAAAACATCCTTTGGTGTTCAGGTGGGCTACTCTTACAGTATTTGTAACCTCCCGACATCTATTGAAGGCTTCAGTTACATCAACGTGAAACTATGGATCACTTGATGTCACTCTGTATAAATAAAAGATATTCAGAACATGGTGCTTTATATACCAGCGGTGTGAGTTACTGTTCTCTATATATCCTCATGGGGTTTTTGTTCACCTTTCACCAGTCTTTAATAATGCAGACATTAGTCAGCATGAAAACAGCAATAGGCTGTTTAAACCCAACTGTCTGCAATCATTCTCGTTCCTTCTGCATCACATGTGTTGGTTTGTCTCGATGCGTAAATCTCACCAAAGAGATGTTTGATAATAGGTAGTATGTGAGACTCTGGTGGTCTAGCATTGTCTTGTATTTAAATAGTCTTCCATATTTTAGTGATGAAATTCAGACTTGGCCACATCAGTGGCTTGACAAACCTGAATTAGGCGACTATTATGCCATAAATTGAGATGATTAGTTTCACTGCACAGGCCTTTGAATGAATTAAATCTAATGGGTGCTGTGTGGTGTATTTATACAGGCTATAGAGATGTCATGCAGCCAGAGAAGTGAATAGCTCACACAGCTGTGTGTAGTGCACCACAGCAGGCCAAGAAGATCTGAGTTCAGCCATCAGATACATTTCATCAGACCGTTTTCTTGGGATTTAAGAACTTTTATGGTGGTGTTTTCAGTTGAAGTGACATTTAAACTTCTTTGAAGGAACACACACACACACACACAAAAATGAATGTAGCTGATGGTTTCGATATGAGCTTCTGTAAAGGTCATAGATTTTTAAAGGCTGAGATTGGGACAATGAAAAACATATGACGGATGTTTTTCTGATCAACCTAAGACTCTATTTGCAATATTGAACTCCCAAGTGTGTGAGTGAGAGTGCAAATGTTACTGCGCAAGTGTTGGTGTGTCCCCAGGCCTCGGCTGTGGTCTTACAGGTTTTCACTCTCTCTGGTTCTGCTGTTTTGACTGTGGTCTACTCATATAGTCCCTGTGTTGTTTATTGCGGCCCGGAGCCGACGATGGGCCCAATACCTTTGCAGATTTGCCTGCCAAAAAAACTTTTATGATGAAATGTGATGCAGGGAAAAGGGAGGTGAGGACAAACAGTGAAACTGTTTTCTTTAAGCCTCTGTTTTACTTTGCTAACCAATTTCCAGAATCTACATTTGGCTGTCATTGCAAGCGAGAAGGAGGAATTTAATCAGAGTGTGTTTGTGCACGTTGTTTGCATATTTAATTACAGATACAGTGTTGTGCCTTGAGATTTGTTGAATATATACATGTGTGCGCAGGTTAGAGTAGTTACAAATTTGGGAATGAATTAATTTAAAGAACATCCGGGGATTGCCAAGAATTAATGGTTTTGCGACCACAGAATGTTGAAAACATATCAAGATATTTTTTTTAAATTATGGGGTGCTGAGTGAGGGGCTGGAAAGTTTAAGTGGGTTTTTTTGGAGGAAGATGGGGTGATATAGATGTATTTTTAATTCATCAACTCAGTGGAACTTCTCAGTGCAGTCTCCAGTGTTCCCTTTAGATTTGAACTAAGCCAGACTGGACAGCAGCAGGTTTTTCTACTTCTCTCCCTGACCTTTCTCTTTTTCTGCAAAAAAAAATTTCATGATTACAAAACAGAATAATCCCTGGTGTCCACTCGTGTAGGTAGAATCAGTACTGCGGTTGTCCTGGAGACAGCAGGAGTTCTATGCTGCATATCATCTCCCTCAAATGGAAACACAAATCTGCACTAAAAGGCGCAAACGTTCAGTGTTATGGTCTGGGAAATGTGGGCCTGTACCAAAGACAACCTGATTTGAAGACTTCAGGGATTTCTCACACTGACACATCACTCCGTCTAGCTGCAGGACCTGTGCCTTTAAATGGCAATAGGAAATCTCCTGGAGAGTGTGCAGCATGGTTGGAGGGATGGAGTGTTGAAAGAGAGGTGGTAGCCACAGGGGAAGAGAGGGAGAGAGGGAGAGAGGTGTTTTTGAAAGATGACACAAGGAAGAAGGGCAGCAGAAGAAAAGGAAAATTGGAGCGGAAATTGAGGGAGAAGAGAGAGGTTAATCACTGTGTGCACTTAGCCGTCTATCATCTCAGCATGTGTGCCAGCTGATAAAGCCATACAGTATTTCCTGCAGCAGACCTGCTGTTGGAGTGGTAGCCAGTGAAACAGAAGTATGCCGGTGGTGTTAACATGCTCGATCCAAATGATGTGTTTACAATAGGCATCATCGTACCCTATCCACCTTCTTTCACGTCTTCATTTATTACGTCCATTGATTTTACCCTTGCTATTATCTATCCTTTCATTTGTCCCTCCTCATCTCATCATCCAACTCTCGCTCCTTGTTTTTCCATGTACTGTCTTGCAGTGCTGAGTGCTTTAAGAGGGTATTAGCAGGGCGTCTGTGTAGTACTATCACAGCTTAGTGGGCCAGTGCAGGTGAGACAGCAGGGATTTCCTGTTAGGCCCCTTTGCTACATTCTTGCTAAATTGCTCCTTGCCAGGTGGAGATGGAGGGGAGGAGGTCTCTCTCCCTCTCTCTCTCGCTGTCTCTCTCTCACATAAATGCAATGGCAAATAGACATGCACACACACACACACAGTATGTGCATGTATACTGTACACGCAAAGGATTAGCGATAACACCAGTGTGTGTATACACGTGTTTGTGCGCGCGTTTGTGTGTAAATGTGAATTCGGGAGGACAGAGCCGTTCTCAGTATTAGACTTTGGTTGTCTGCCAGAGGAGCAATATGATATAAATACTTGGCCATCTTATACCTGGGAGTCCTGGCCTGCTTCTAATGGTACTATGTGACAGGCACCCTCTGTGTGTCTCTGGAGTGCATGGCGCACTCTCATTTTACACATGCAGGTACATAAACATATCGGCAGGGAGAAACTAACTGTGCTCCAACACAGCTATACTTTCCAATTGTCCCTTTAGTATATCTGCTATTTTTTTTCTATTCATGCTTTTCATCTTGTTGCTCTCATATTATTTGTTTTGTCTTAAATTCTTGTGGTTTTAAATTTCTCTCAGCATTTGCAAAATAACAACATAACAGTCAGTAATGGCACTTACTTTGTCAAAGAATACATTTTTACTCATAAACCCTTGTGTGTCATTTATTTAATACACACAGTTTGTGCAACAATATTATTATACATCAGAATAATGATTTAGGTGTTGCAGTTGCCTAAAGTGAAGTTAACTAACTGACTAAATCTTACCTCCAGTTGCTCCAACGCCCGTCCTCCTTTTATGAATCACAGTAAGTGCCTTGTGAAATACCTAGGAGATAAGTTTGAAAGCAAAACAGAGTTTTTGCTTTAACCATTTTCACACTGTTCACATTGTCTCCAAGAAATGCAAGAAATGCTTGTTAAAATGACTGTTAACAAGCTTTATCCCTTTATCTATGTGTGTGTGTGTGTCCTCTTAAAGTCAGATAAAACACACCCAAATTATACATGGGAATAAAGTGAAATTGCTGAAGAACAAACATGGAGTGCATAATCTGTTGCGAATGTATGTGTCACTGTAGGGGGCGCAGCAGAATACTCATACAAGTCCAATAAGTAGTCCTGGAACATGCACAGATATCTCTCATTCCACTACACTTAGCCAGACACGTCGAAATTCTATGTGTGAGTGTGAAGCGTGTGAGCGGTCTGATCTATGGCAGCACCGGCCCAATCATACAACACTCTCAATAACAAGCGACAGGACAGGCTCCTGGCTCTTTCTCTTTCACACACACTTTGCTTCAGTCCGCAGTGGTTCAAATCATGGACATTAGGTCAGAGTTGAAATTTTACTACTTCCAAACGTCAACAAGTAAATGTGTTGAGAAATGTCATTTCTAGCACTGAATAATAACATATGGGCCACCTGACCGAGAACTGGGAAAAATCACGGTGTAACATTTCTTATTCTTTTTTGTGTGTTTCTATAAGTGCTTTTCTTTTCTCTACATTTGCCTGTCATTCACTCAGCTCTCGTTCATCGTCAAACAGTCTGCCTTGAAACCTTTTTTTTACAGATTACTCTTAACCTGTATGGTTGCCTGTCTGTCTGACTGTGTATGAATTCTGGATATGCTGAATACTGGTTTATGTCACTGAATCTGAATCTTATGTCCACTTTTCTCTTTTCTGCTACTTGTCTGCTAGTGTTTGTGTTGTGCTGATGCTACTTTCAGTGTCCCTATTGATCTGCCCTATCAAAGTTTTGTTATACCTGCCTATCTACACTCAACTTCTTGTCTCTGTTAATTGTAGGTAGATGCTCTGCGAGTGCGTTTGGAAGAGAAGGAGCAGTTCCTCACCAAGAAGACCAAACAGCTGCAGGACTTGACTGATGAAAAGAGCACACTAACGGGAGAAATCAGAGACATGAAGGACATGCTGGACGTCAAGGAGAGAAAGATTAATGTCTTGCAGAAAAAAGTATGTATAGCCAACATTTACAGCAACACATTGCATTATTTCCCACAGAGTAGCCTGACTTTAAATGAATATAAATCTGTTTCACTGTATTTTTAAAAAATGTGGCACATCCACATTTCCACACATAAACTCTCTAATTATTCCTTTTAAACTATTATTCAAATTAATATGTTAAAAGCTTGGAGTGGCAAAACTGCATATTGTTGATGTTGATCCATTGAGTTCCAAGTGCTCATCAATAAATTTGAGACCGATAAAGTAAGCATCTTATTATTATTGTACAAAAAAAACAGACTTGCTCCCAAAGGAATTGGTGGAGCCAAAAGGAGAATGAGTGTTGGGCCTAAACACACTCTAAAAGCACTCAAAACCAATAATGATAATAATAATTCAACTGCTGTTAAAAGTGTGAGTGGATTGTAATGTAACTTAAAAAGACACCATGCTGGACATTCTCAGCACAGGATGAATTTTCAGGAAAAATCCAAACGATATGATATTTATGCATTCCCTCAGTGCCACTCTTCTGCTTTTTAGTGCCATCAACTGTGCAGCACTAGGTATCATTAGGTTAGACATGACACTCACCAATGTCAGCAATGTGGCTTTTGCTACTAGGCAACTTCCATGTCTAGACAAAAAACAAAGAAAAGGGAAAAATAAGTAACTGAGCTGATATTATATATGTGTTATAAAATATATATGTGTTATAAAATTAGTGGAAAAAGCTAGCTGTAATTTCTGGCTTTTTTCTACGGTATTTTTTTTAGCCCCCAACCAGTTGCAGCAGATGGCTGCCCCTTGAATTTAATTGAATATGTATAAAGGCAGCACGGTGGCACGGTGATTAGCAATGCTACCGCACAGCAAGAAGGTCCTGAGTTCAATTCCACCATCAGGCCGGGGTCTTTCTGTGTGGAGTTCGCATGTTCTCCCCGTGTTTGCGTGGGTTCTCTCCGGGTACTCCGGCTTCCTCCCACAGTCCAAAGATGCAAATTGTGGGGATAGGTTAATTGAAAAATCTAAATAGCCCATAGGTGTGAATGTGAGTGCGAATGATTGTCTGTCCCTGTGTGTTAGCCCTGTGACAGCTGGGATAGGCTTGAATGGATGAATGTATAAATCTCTCAGTCATATGTGACAGGGCACCACTGTACAGCATCACAGTGTAGGCCAGAATATCATTTTTGTTTGTACTGATGTTCCTTTCCAAATTCCTATGGGGTTTGCACATTCAAAGAAACGAATGCAACAGGATGCTCCCTGCATTACACAGCCGTGTGGTCATTAATGGCAATGGATGTGCATGACATTTTTTTTGTCAACTTTAGGACAAGGTAAGTCATACTAAAGAAAAGAAATGTCAGAAACTTTGGCTTTTCAATGTCTAATCTTTCTTATTTTAATTGTAGAAAAAGTCCAATGTCCAGTGAGTGAACTTACTTTTGTAACAAAAAAAAAAAAAAGAAGTCATATTATGAGTGGCAGTTTTATTGATTTAAACCAGCTAAATATTTTCCTAGTTCAGTCAGCCATATTAAAAAAAATGAAGTCTGTCATTAAACACTGAAAGTGAATCGTTGACTCACTGAAGGTTGGCTAATCAGAGTTTTCATCACTGTCTTTGAACATATAGACAGTACCTCCGTGAATGATGAATTAAAGAAACATCTTACTTCTGGGCCCAGATGCCACACGTGACCCTCTCTTTCTGCTTGCACACACTTGCACGGCATGTCTCAGAGGACTTAATGAGGATGGCTATTTAAACCGGGCAGGCGGCCACCTGTGGTGCGCATGCTGGCAGTTCCTCTATAGACCAATTACATACACATAAAGGTCTTCTCTCATCTTCCTTGTTTCCTCTCATGTCCTTAAATTAGAGGTCTCTCTGTCTTCTCCCTCTCTCCCACTTGCTGAGTTTAATGAAAAAGAGCACAAAAGGTCAAATAAAGTGCCATCAGGGTGTATGTGTGCATGTGATTGTTCTAAAAATATACATTATTTTTTTTAATGTTTGTGTGACTGCAAGGTTTGAGTGTTTAAATGCACTGCCTATAATCTGCAGTACTCCTCTCTGTAGCATAGACTTAAAGCAATATGCTTGATTTTAGCTCATCGCTGTTCCACACTCCAGTTGGGTGTGAAGTCGTTCTCTAGAAATGCCCGTTTACTATAGCTGTTCCATTTAAATGCAAAGTGGCTATAAGTCAAAAGCCCTGCAATTAGGGATGTTTCATGGTTTGCATCAGTTTTCATCAGTACACGCTCAAAAGCCGGCTTACTGCAAATCCTTTGCTTTCCCATCATATCACTGTGTTGATGGCTGTTTTAACACCGGCAAGTATTTTTACTTTGTTGATGTATATTTTATCTCTCTGCAGAAAACTTCCCTCTCTATCCATATCTTTTCGTGTGTTTCCTTTTCTCCTTTACAAATATTATCGCTGCAGACGTGCTCCTCATTTATCATGCCACTGTAAACTTTAAAAGGCAGAAGTTCTGCAACACCCTTAAAAAAAAGTCAGCAGGAATATGATGAAAATGTTTGAAATATGTGTTAACGTGAGAATAATTTAATAAGTGCGAAGTGGCTGAGAGTGATTTGAATAAAGAAGTACACCAGGTATTTTAAACTGTGAATTAGTTGTCTTTCTCATTGTTTTTACATGCACAAAAAATAGTATTTTCATTCTGGAAATAGTTTAATAAATG
Organism: Hemichromis elongatus; assembly: GCA_015108515.1. NCBI lineage: Eukaryota > Metazoa > Chordata > Actinopteri > Cichliformes > Cichlidae > Hemichromis > Hemichromis elongatus. Next base: position 55,964 of record VUQR01010914.1, on the reverse strand, counting down.
TACTGAAGTGTCAATTTGAACGTACAAATTTCACTGAAGCTGTTTTAAAATTGACAGTATAGCTTCACTGTAAGAAGGTTCCTGTTTAAAAAGTCCCGTATTCTCCCATTAAACTCAGATGGACGGATGGATGATTTTCTGTGAAATGCTTAGTAGTGAAATAGTTAGACAGCACAGTGAGTGTGTTGGTTGTGAGTATTTCCATCCTTCACTCAAAGATAACCTTTGTTGTTGACAAAGTGGTTGCTGTATGTGTGGTGACAAATAAGTACAGTAAATTTTTCTTTTTCCGTTATTGTCGTCATTGTTTGTTTTCTGTCTCCAACACCCATCTGTCTTTCAGTTTTAAAGCTCCTCTTCCACTTCAATTTAGCCATAACCTCTTAACAAGGGGCTGTTTTTTTTATTCCCTGTAGTTGCTCAGCTTCACATACTCTTGATGCCCGTCTTTAACTGAATGTAGGAAGCTACAGCTTCCTTTTCTACCTCGGACTCTCTGCCATTGTATCCTTTTTTTTGTACGTTGTACCCTGAGTTATTTTCATGTTATCTTTCTTCAGCTTAAAGTCATTGTTTCTTCAGTGTAGGTTTTCTTCTTCTTTGTTCTTATTTATTCATTAAAGGCTATTCTTTCTTTTACTGTGTTTTGCTGCTCCAACTGGAAAGCCCGTCTAATGCTCTGAATGTCTTTCTTCTCTTGGAAATAGGCCTTCCTCAACATTGCTGTGTCATTCTTTTCTATCTTAAAAGACTTAATATCATCAATCATCTCATTGTTTTCACAAAGCCCTCCATAAGTGCATCCTTGGTACTTTGTTCAAAGTGGGTTTTTGTTTTCACGTTCAGATTCTCCAGCTGGAAAACTTCCCTCATCATTTGAAAGTCTGACTTTTCTCTTAGGCTCTTCTTGCCATGACCATCTCCTTTCTTTTTATGTTGCTAAAGACCACTCTTGAGTCCTCTCCTAAATGCTTTTCTTTCTTCTTCTGTGTCCTCCCTTGCCAGCTGGAAGGCATTCCTCGTCTCATAAGACTGTGAGCTCAGTGTTGAGTGCAGTTTGACTTTGAGTTCACTTTCAGATTTTCAATTTCTGGCCATTATTTGTTTTTAAATCTCAAGCTCTTCTTTCTTTTTTTAAAATCTTTGACTCTTTGCTCAAAGGTTTCTTCTGTGTCTCTTTTTCTGGGTAGAAGTGATTGTTTGCCTCCTTTTTGGGAGGTCTGCTTTTTCTGAAATGGCAAGGAAATTTTCCCAACCACTTGCTCTGCTTTTTGCATCTGAAGCACAGCATGTCATCGAAATTCATTTAAAATCACAAAAGGGCGAAATTAGTTTGGTTGTCTCTACCAGGGTTTTGTGGTTTAATCCCGTCAAGCTATTTTGCATTTGCTTGTTTGGTTCAATTTTTTTGGATTTAGTGTATGTTTGGGGAAGGGTCATCTAAACGGCTATTTACTCAGTTTACCGTAATTCAGTTTATATGTTGGAGGCCACAACAACAGTCATATTCATGGTGTTTTAAATTTTAAGGTAAAGTCCCGACCTTATTAGAGTAAAAACACCAATGAGCATGCACTTGGCAGTCATCAAGAGAAAGAACAGGAAGACACGTCTGGTAGAACCAGCCCTGTGGTGGTGTTATCCATCTACTGCAGCTGCTTGAGACATGACAGAAAAGCACAAAGAGATGGCAACAAGGCACAAGAGTAACACTTGGCAAGATGGTGAGATCAGTAACCATAGGCCAAGAACATGCAGTCTCTGCCAACCAAGTTAAAGAACCAAGTTAATGGTATGTAATAGTGATATAGTGCATAAAAGTGCTTCTCAGCCCTTTAGTGATCAGTTTTGTGGTGGGGAGTGTCATTATGCAACAATCTTTCTTTGCCAGGGTTTACAGCAAAGGTTTTCCAGCAAAATATGTTGTAATGAGCTAATCTGTGCAAGGTACTTTATATGCTGCAGGTCGATTAGATGATATGTTGGAGTTACACTGAAAAATTATTGGGTTTATTAACTTGTGTAATAACTTTCCAACAATGTATTTTAGCTTTTCACAAAGATGCAAAAATGCAAAGTAAAATCCAGAACAACACCCCACGTCTTTGGGCCTGAGTTTAGTTAAGATGGTGAACTGAAAACTGAAGGCCTGTGTCAGTGATGGCATCGTGAAAAACGTCCGCACCTGTTAGCACTATTATGGCTATTAGTGCTTTGAGCATATTGTGACATTCAGGCAACACCTTTTTGTAGAAGACTCTAAAACTGCTCGTACCAAAGATCTTTTGTAGGATGCTGTTAAAGGAAGATGCGATGCAACATAAGGGCAAATGTCGCACTTTTTCTGAAACTGATTGCTGACATTAAATACAAATTCAATGAAATTAATTAAAAACAAAAGAAAGAAAAAGAAAGAACTCAGTTTCAGCTTTTCTGTAATTTACATGATTTTTAAACTGGTGTGTTCTGTTGCCAGCAAACCTTGACAGATATGACTGTATGTGTTTGTATGGTTAAATAGCCCCAAAGAATGTGAGAAGATGTGGTCTTTGGGAGAACCAGCCATGCCATGTGTTATGACTAATCCTTTTATGGTAATATTTTTAAAAAGATCTTAATGTTATTGCTATCTGGGTCACATTTTTTAAGTGGAATGGAATGGAAATGCTAGTCGTGATCCCTAGATATGATTCCTTTGAAAAGTACACTTCTTTGACTAATTTTGTACACACTCTAACCACTCTATGTAAACTGACCATTTCGTACTGATTTGTTTTCCAAATTTCCCGTTTCCCAGCAGGCTTGGGCTATAACTTACATATCTGTATACAAGAGGAAAGACAGGAGTGTGGCTAGTTTCCTCACCAGTCTTATTCTGTTAAAGTTATTTCACCAGCAGCCCCCACAACCCCTGCTGCGTTTGAAGACTTCTCGGTGCTGAATAAAGTTTTGTTTTTGTTTTTTTCTGTGAAAGATAACTCTATCTAAAAAAATGTAGGGGGTACATTTCCCTCACTAGGGACATTTTAATATGACAAACCGTCCAGCTGGAGAAAAGGAAAAAAGTCATGTGAATATTATTTCAATAACTAAACCATGTGCTGTGTACAAGCACTGTTTTTACTTTCATGACACGATGTAATGAGGTTTAGATTAAATCCTATGGAAAGTGCCAAGCCTCTTCATAAAATTTTCAGCTTCCAATGAGTCAACTAAACAGATTTCATAGAGCTATTAATCTCTCATATATGTTCCCCCGCTGATGAAAATAGCTTTGAGGGTTAAGATGATGCATCTGTTTTATTGCGACAGGCTCTCTGTCTTCACTACAAACAGGTCCCGCCACCCAGAGAGCTGGTGAGAATGATAAAGGCTGATGACAGGTCAACTGGTGCATGATAATAGATTCCTGTGTGGGTCAGAGTGTGTGTGTGTGTCGTTGTATGTAAGAGCAAGAACAGCATGTTGGATGTGAGCGTAATACGATACGGACTGGAAGCTAAAAAAAAAAAGTAAATTAAAACAGGACAACGAGAATCCAGTTTGCGGTATCAGTCTAGTTTGCGTGCATGTTCTTCGTTGCAGTGATACACCCCACCACACTAATGTGTTATCTTGGATTTTTTCATAATTTGTTTGTTGTTTTCTTGCAGTTTTTTCTTTTCTGTAAAATTTCTGGTTTAGTTTTCCTCTAAACATACTAATTAAAAACATATTTAGCTTTCCTCATCAGATTTATTGGTTTCATTTTATGCATTAATTAACAACTTCATAAAGATGCAGTAAAACCATGTTTACATCAGTAAGGCCCCTTTGAATTTGATATTTAAGGGTTTCTGACATGTGGTGCTTTTTGACCCCTTTTTAAAAAAAATGATTACACAGACTAGCTTAGATTGCAATATGTGCCATTACTGCCTTGTTCTCTTTTTAAGAGAGTGAGAGGAATCGTATTTTCTCCTGCTGGCATCGACATGGATGCTCACCATGAATTATTGCATGGTACCATGATGTCACTGCCATAGCTCGAGCCCTGGGGTGATTTTAATAGCAAGAGGCTTAATTTAACTAAAAATAATGAGGAAACGGTCTTTGAATGAAAAAAAAAAACCCAAAAAGTTGGGTGGGCATTTTGGTCTTGTGTATCATGAAGAACAGTGGAAGCTCTGTTCTAGCCCTTGGTCTATGAGACCATGACCAATGCATAATGATGCATTTATTTATTTATTTTTTCATTTTTGGTTCTTTTTTTTTTCTTCCTCTTTCTCTGAGGGGGTAGGGCTGTGGGAGGTACATATGCATGGCCGGTTGTGGTGTGGTTTTGGCTTACATATGTTATTCATGTTCAAACATTGTGGTCATCTCAATCCATATTCATGCTTTTAAATAAGCTGTCTGTATGCATGGAAGTATAGTATCCCCTATCACGTTGCCTCCTATAGCAACCACAGGCAGGGAGATTCGATTACGTATGCTCGGTGTGCACTGGGTGTATGTGTAAATGTTTGTGCGTCTATATGGAAGGATGCCGTGTACACAAGGGCCCCTCTTATAGTTATTATAGTGTATAGGTCTCCCTCAGACATTCTCAGGGGAACCAACCTCTGTTTGAGTGGATCCTCTGCCAGACCCTTTCAGCACTTGGTCTAGTCTGGTGTCATCACTGGCTCTGGCCTGGTTTCATCAACATGGCTAGCCCTTTGATTGTGAAGAAAGGTAGAGAGAGAAAAAGATTGATATGAAGATAAAAAGAGTTGTCCCTTGGCCTTGTGCATTTCTTCTTTTTCTCTCCACTCAGCTTGCTGTCTCTCTCGAGCAATTGTTCTTCTGTCTTGAATGTTTTACCGTTAATGAGCTTTCACATTGGTTAAAATGTCTCTTGTTGTAATGTCTTGTAAGTTTTACACCTGTGTACCCACATAGATATTTTCTAAACTTGTTATCCCAAAACAGCCTTCAATGTTCCACTTTCTCTCTTGGCTGTTTCTCCTTCCACATACTTTACACATCGTCCCAACACAACACTAGTACTGTTGGATGTAGTGCATGTGGATAGCAAGAGGAAATGCTGCATGTCAATAGAAAGGAAAATATTAGTTCAGCATTGACACAGTGTTTATTGTGTGTGTGTGTTTGTGTGTAGGTGTGTGTGTTTTTGTTACATCTTAACAGGCTTTTTCCATGTCCACCAACCTTGCCGAGACCAGTAGTTCTCATGGGGGCCAAAGCCTGGTCCTAATGAAGGGGTTAGGGTTTGGGTGAGGCTGTCCGCAGTGAAATGTCAGTGCAACTTGACAAGAATAGCTGTGCTGACCTTGGAAGGGAAGACAGTTTTGGAAAGTGAGGGCATTTTGACCGGTTGTCCCTTTTGTACAGACCTTCTGACCTTTGAGACAAAGGCTGTTTTAGGCTTAAGGGTTTGTAGAGTTATGGTTAGAATTAGGCTAGGGTAGTTAGCCAAGCATTATTCCACTGACGCTAAATAGACAAACAGATGTGTGCATCTGATTATCAATGTGCATGTCAAACAGTTATCCTTCTCTAACCTTCTTAACAAAACAGTGACACCAAGTGGGCTACACATCTTTTTTTTTAAATGATGAGATGCATCATCAGTGAGTTAAGGTCATTGTGTCTTTTAACATTAGTTACCTTCTCCTAGGTGACCCAGGGAGGGTTGTTTAGGTACTGACTTGTGGCCCAACCACAAACTAGATATCTTGATAGTCACATGGTAGCTTCAGTCACAGGTTTGAGTGATACACAAATGTCTGAGTGTGTTAAAGACCAAGTATACTGCAAAATCCCTTACTTTCCACCTCTACGAGTTCACAGTGCATCTCACAGCTTCACTCACTTTTAACTGTTCCCCGTTGCTGCATGTGTTTCCTCTGGTTTTCTTCTTCTGTGCTCTCTTCCCAGGTGAATTTTAGTATAATTAGCTGCTTGGAGGGCTCAGATGTGATTAAAATGTCTATCTGGAGTGATGCTGACACATTGTGCTCTGGAAACTTTAGTTGCCTGCCTAAATCAACTTGCAGCTGCTGAGCCGAGGCCACGTAGAGGAGGGCTGCCATTGTTAATAAGCACTTTCAATTAAAAAGGGTTATTATGTCTGGTAACACTTTGGTGTAATATCAGTCCTTATATACTGATGGAAATTTGTCCACAGGTTTTGATATGGAAATCTAGAAAGGGTTGAAATTTGGCATCTTTTGTTACTCTTTCTTAACAAATATATTTTATAATGCAATCCAGGAAGCATTGCTTATTTTAGAAAATGTTGTATTTACTGCATGGAAAATTTGTCTACCGCACCAAGATAAAAATAATAGATACATCATAAATGTGTCATATTTTAAGAATTCAAATGAAGAATATTTTAAAGGAACATCTTTATATTCTGTATACTATGAAATATATCTACTAGAGTAACTAACACTTAGATATTTTCATGATAAATAGTTGTCACTCTTTCACAGAGCCAAAGTTAATATTTTTGAACTGCTTTTTTTGTCGTGTCAACAGTCCAACCCAAATATATTCCATTGAAAAAACAAAATCAGGACTTCTTACTGCTAAACACACTTGCGTCTGTCTCATAACACCATAATAGTGCAATGTGCCAAAGCAAAGCTATACTGATGATTCTAGGGGGAAAAAAGGAGTAAAAGGTGTTCCAGCAGGTCTATTAGAATGACCTCTGATTACATCGACTATATGCCAGTCAGTTTGCTCATCTACTTTACATACAGTAGACACATCTATGTATTCCAGGTGAGTGCTTGTGTGTGCAGCAGCACAGAGATCAGTGCAGATAACTCTTCACTTCTATGTTCATGTTCCTGCTTGAGTGTGTGTGATCTTGATAGATCTGTGATGAGGCCACCAATGCCTTTTATCCTAATGGATTCCAGCTGACCAATCACAGTGCAGAGACACGGCTGCAGATAAGCCCATCGTAGCTGGGGAGGTTCTGGTAAACTGCCTGTGATAGGCCTCCCTGTATCCCCCTCTGTTCCTATCAGCAATCAGCCGGGGTTAATGGTGAGAGCCTGAGGCTGGCTGATTGGAGCCAGGCTACACATCAGTCAAGACAACTCCAGCATTGGGCCATATGTCAGCCCCTAGCTATTCCAGTCCATCCTTTGCCTGACCACAAATACATACTTCAGTTCAAGTAATCAAATGTGTTTGATGATTCTCCAACTAAATGAAGAGCTCAAATCTGACTGTATCATGATGATCACATGCTATAACTCAAGCTGACCTGTTTCAACCAAAGTTGCTGGCAGTCCAATGTTAGTGTTTCATAATTCAGCATCTAAGACAGGCACTTAAATTAATGCCTAATACTATCAGGAAAAAATAGGTCAAACTCTGACCACCGAACTTGGAGTTGAATTATACGACTGTACACTGTATTTCATTTGTCTGACCAGATCACTGTAAAGTGGTCATGGGTCAGAAGCCACAGGTGGAGAAAGCTGCTGTGGTCCCGACCGGGTGGCCAGTCTTTCTTTCCTTCTTCCTTTCTTTCTTTCTGATCAAAGGAGGGCCATTGCCTCCCTCCAAAGTGAAGAAAAAGAAAAGATTTAATACTAATGGTGCAGGGAGCAGAGGACTAAAGCATCGGGGTAATTACCCAGCAATCATTGCAGCATTCCGTAGCTGAGGGGGGCAGAGATAGGGTCTGTGTCTAAAGATCGTGGACGTGGATCAACTTGGCCGACACACACAGACACATTTACGTATGGCCTAGCTTGCACAAGTGCAATCTGTCTTCATTGAACCACTCTGGGTCTGCAGGAGTCTCTCCCTGCTCATTTTGCTATTTGGTCAACCAGAAAAAATCAGTGGGAAAACAATGCTTGCTTCATCTTTCTGTCTGCATCTCTGTCATTCCCTTTGTGCGTGTCTGCAGCTCGGTGGGTGTTGCATCGCTACATGTGTTTGGGTTCGTGTCTAATTGATATGTATGAATGCACGTGGAAGGTTTCTGTGTGAATGACTTTCTGGAAGAATGTGTGGAGAGAGGGGGAGGACGTCTACTTGTCAAATGTGTAAATGTTATATGTAGCCCCCATCGCCTGACCCCAGCCCAACATTCGTGATAATAATCACAACCTGATTGTGCGCCTGTATTCCTCAGAGGCTGTAACTGTATGTTCAGAATAAGCCACATGTTACAATGAATGTCCAGAACTATATAAGTGGATATGATTTCCTGCTTCTTGGGGTATATATTCAAACCAAAGTGTCTTTGCACAAGGTCTACACTAACAGTAGACCTTATATATTAAGCTACTTAAATATCCTTAACTATAAATGTTGCCATTTTTTAGATGCATTTGTTACTTTGCGGCAGTGTCAATGTCGAAACAGTCTAAAGAGCTGTTTAGCAAATGTAGTTCAGACAGGCTGCTTGTTATATTCTGCAGAACAAGTCTCCCTACTTTTAGCCAACAAGCAAAGTTAAAATAACTGTAAACCATTGCCTTTTATCCATCTCACAGCTGCCCTCATTTATTCCCAAGATCTTATCTGAAATTACTCAGACCCCTATTATAATTTTGTAAGCACGCAATCCCCCCCCCCCCCCCCCCCCCCCAACTGGTAGGTTGAGGTGGTGGGAGGTTAAATATTCAATTCCTAACGTTTTGTTGTTGTTGTTGTTGTTTTCCCCTCCAACAGTTTTTTAAATTATAAGCTCTAGTGAAGCAGAAACTCTTACACTTAGGCTACTTTATTGTGCGTGTTTTACTCTGGAGACTGTTGTTCAGTGTTGCCTCTTTGTCCAAATTCTTTTTTTTGACCTATTTAACAAAATCTCTGACCAGAAAATTTGTGGGTGTTCTGCTTTAATCTAGTTCATGTATTGAGGTCATTTTATGCTCATTTAGAGGTTAGCAATTTTATTTAGTGCCTATGCTTTAACAGAAGCCCTTTCTTTTCATGTTCAGAAAACATATTTTTTTCTATCTCATGCTGTTCATTAATGCAGTGTCTTCTATGTGCAACACAGTTTCAGCTCCTGTCCCTTCAAGCCCCTGCTCCTTCTTAAAAGCCCAATTTGCTGTTATTGGTCAGCTGGTCTGATGAAAAAATAGAAACGGGTAAAAGAAAACATACTTTTGTTACCGCAGCTTCTGTGAGTATAGGCATATCTCTATAAGAACTTTCTCTAAGAAAAAAAACAAAACAAGGTTGAACCAGAATTGGACTCCTGCATACACCGCTTTATGTTTTAATGCATTTCCCAAATTACTTGCAGAATGATCAGCTACTCTTTTTATTTTCATATGTAGATTTAACAAAAAATGATCAGTTAAAATGCAGGTATCCACACATACTCTTGGTTGGACAATATCTCCTACTCCATGCATGAAGCTGTTGCAAAACTGGAGAGCCCATTCAGTGACAGACTGTCGCATGCTAGGTGCACAAAGGAGCGTTATCGCAGGTCCTTCCACCCAGCAGTTGCTTGACTGTTAGACTATATTCTTTACTTTTTTGTCAAACTGCATGCTCTATCTGCTTGTCACTTTGCTGCTGAAACACTTGAACTTACCAAATGAGGGACAATAAAGGAAATTTTCATCTTCTACCTATATTCTAAATTATAATGTGACCTATTAAATGACCTCATACAAAGAGTGTTGCTGGCTTGCGAGCATATATAAGAAAGTAGCCTTCAATTATCAGGTGAATTATCCTTTTGTTGGTGTATTCTGTATTCATGCTTGTCTGTGAGCACAAAGTGAATGTCTGTCTACGTTTGTGTATGTTTACGTGCCTTTGTGGCTGCATACAAATGAGAGCATATGTTTCTCTAAAGAACATAGAGCACCTTTGTATTTCTGAGCAGCCACTGGTGGTAAGAAGCAGAATGAATGTTGGGGTAATGGCGAGGACGCTTCTGTAAGAGTTACAGGCCTTAGTCGTAATCGTAGTGAAACCTGTAGAGAATTCTGTCTCTTTCGCTTGCTTCCAGTTGCATTTCAGCTGTTTTTTTTACTGTCTTTATTTTTTTCTTGGCTCTGCCTGCTTGTCTGCCTCTACATGCTCCTTTTTGGTCTCATGGTATTGCCGAGCACTGACACGAAGTCGCATGCAAGCACACAGTAGCTGAACACATTTGTGTAATTAGCTAAGCTCTCATCTGCAGCCAAGTGTTGGACAACACATCAAAAGAGCTTTAAAAAAACTGTTTGCATTATTTTATTAAGTAGCAACAACATTGTTTAACATTGTTTTTCTTGTTTTTCTTGTTTCAGTAAAAAATTTACTTTTTTGGCCATTAATTTCTAATAAATTTGTAATTAAATATACAAATGTTATTCTTCTGGTCACAAATGCAAGGTTGGAAAAGAATGCTATACATGATTTCCCTCTAAAGCCTAAGCGGTCAAGATATACTTCTTCATACACATGGACAGTGTCATTTGCTCTCTTTGATGTGCAGCAGTACATGACTGAAATTAAATATAAATGACTTCAGTTTTTCCTCATTAAGCAAAGTGTGGATGATTTGAGAAGCTGAGCATCACACTTCACTTAATTCCTCTCTGGGGCAGCACTTGTCTTGTGACATCATTGTGCTTAACCAATAATGAATCTTCAAGCAGAGCTGCACAACATTCGGAACATCGTCCGAGGGGAATATGGGAAAGCTGTTAAAGGTCACTGCGTCGTGTCGGCATTCGCAGTCCCAGCGATACACCTCAGCACTGGTGAATCTGCTGGGGAAACTGTTAGTGAATGGCGGTAATTTCCTTTTCTGCATCGTTGCTTCTTCCTGGTATTGCTGCCAAAACTAAAATAATAAGGTTTTTTTGATTGTTCCTGGCTTTCCAGGTTGTGCAGTTAAAATCTGAAGCAAGAGAAGACATTATGTCCTTTGTGTCACCCTGTGCTGTAAAGTGAACATAAACAAAATAACATTATGTACATACACACTTCAAAGAACATCTAGGAAATTCATCAATTTAGTGGTAATAATCTATTTTGCAGAGATCACACAGTTGAAAACAAATCCCTGGCATTAAATCTAAATTATTCATTCCAAGTTAAACAGGGAACTGTCAAATAATAGGTTTATGACAGCATATTACCACATGGAGGCGCCAACATACATATTATCAGTCTTTCCAGTCTGCCAGTTTTGCCCATGTTGTTGCATTTCATAGACAGAGATGGGGGGTGATGGTGGGACATGGGTTAAATGAAGTGCAAGCACACCCACCTCACACTGAAAAGGTCACTGTGTTCCCTGTTTTTCAAGACATAGACTGTTTCTCTTTGAAGAGCCATGTCTGAGTGCTCAGAAGCAGGAAGAAGCCCCTTATTAATCCAGGAATCAACAGCCTTTGATGGCTGGAGATGGGAACAATATGCATGTGCACACATTTGAGCATACACTACCACGACTGCGTGTGATTGCGGAGTGCTTGACGTAGCAGTATGATATTTCCAGCATGTAGATGTCCGTACTGTTTCTGTTTAACGGTGACCTAGATTTCTCTAGAGAAATACTCGTACAGTTACTGCATGTTGTTCACTTTGCTTTTATTGCCCCTCTATGCTTTTGCTTGTGTGTGTGTGTGTGTGTGTGTTCTCGTTTGAGTATTTGAAAGCATGCGCGCATAGATGTCAGCGCCAGGATCTTTGGGTTTTAGAGTTGTCGCCGTCATATATATTCAGAGGCGATGACAAGTACGTTGCCTTTCAGAAAGTGCACCCAATTATTGTTTGGTATTTTTATTGGTACAAAAGAGTTTTAAAAATACAAATGATTGTATTTTTATGGTGGTCACACTCCACCCTGGTCTCCTTTGTGTTCTGCAGAAATGATTCCTCTGGCAGCCACAGAGTTCTAGTTCTTAGTTGGCTGGACGACAGACGGGTCAACCGGGTTTGTGGTTCTGCTCCGGAACAAGCTGCTTTTAGATTACCATTTTTTGCCAGAGACACAGAGCCTGATACTTCTTTCCCATTCTATTAGAACTCAGCTTGTGTTAATTTTGTTTAACAGACTACAATTGTAATGCAAAAACACGGTTCCTAGTGGATTTGCAAGAACATCGAATAAAAGGAAGAAAGTGCTTTGCTGTGTTTCTTTTTTTTTTAGCTGCGTGTTTGAACTCCAACTATCAATAGCATCTTCAGAGTCAAGGTCAGTGATAGCACTCCCACTTTCAATGAGAACATATTCCTGCCCTATCAGCTTTTTGATAAATTTATCAGAGTCAAAACAGTATGGCTGTAAAAAGCAGAGTGCCATGTGTGTGGGAGATGACTGAGACAGACGTCATGGTTTCTCAAGATGATACACACTGCAATGGAGAGTCCACATCACAGTGCCTGGTCTGGAAGATGGCTGTTGTAGGTGGTCCGCTTCGATGGGGAGGTGTGTTTGGTTGCAGAGTGGTATGACATATGCCCAATAGTTCAGTGATAAAAGGCTTCAGTGTGTGTGTGCATGTCTGTGTGTGTGCGTGAAAGAGAGTGAAAGAGAGATGCGGGAGTTTAGTTTGAGGTCGCCTCATACACAGGGAGATAAAATGAGCGACTGCTGTTCTCATCATAACAACCGAGCTACTGGAAGAGAGGCCCCCTTTCTCCCGAAAAGGGACACAGCTGCCCTCCTTCTCGCCTGTCCACACGAGACATTTCTCCTAAGAGTGTGCGATTGAAGTTTGAGAATTCTGATAGAATTCCTTGCCCTCTTTCCCATATCCGCGATTCGCTCGGCTTATTTTGATCTGCTGGTATAAGGTTTAAGTTCCCTCTAACGTTTTTCTGCACAATTTCACAGCGGGCCAAGCGACGAGGCTAAATATTTCATCGAGCGGTTGTTATTTTGTAGGACCGGGCCAAAGCAAACTTAAGACTGGTGAAGAATGTAATCATTTATCTAAGGACCAGGGGTGACACGCTCAATTTGGCCTAAAATAGGGTTCTATGTGGCCCACAGGGACAGGGAGCGAGGGTGTGCATGAGTGCATGTGTACCGTATGTTTTGGTGCGTGCTTTTAGCCAACAAGGCCACTGAGTCACTACAACCAGAGGCCACATATTTGATTTTCATGTATTTCCTCCTTTATTTCTTGCATTGTGTTATAGTGTTAAGTCTTGAATAATCTGCCAGCCTTCAACAAAAAATTGTGTGTTTGTTGCTTTGACTTGCGTGCGCCTACATCCTAGTTAAGTGAAGTAAGTACTTCTTTGGTCCATTCATTTCAAATGAGAGAAACATGAAAGAATGAATGGAACAACCCATATACCCCTCCCTTCTTTCTCACAGTGTCCATCCTAAAATACCATCAAACACACCCTCGGCAATCATGAATTACTGGGAACTTTATCTAACTCTGGTAGTGTGAAGCTTTCCCATCATTCCCCGAAGGCTTTAATGTTTCTATCGGTCGTGGGCTAACCTACCCGAGCCTTTAGCTTGGTTGTGTAATGACTGTTATTAACCTATCAAGATCTGCCAAGGGGTCTTGGCTGCTTTTTTCCAGCCCCTTCTACCACTTTCCCTCAAATGCCAAAACCAAGATGGCTCCCTCAAATCTCTTTATTCTTGCCCTCCAGGGAGCAGAGAACACCAAAGTCTAGTCTAATTGGATTCATTTGTAAAATAGCTGTAGAGATTTGAACATTATCTATCTATGTACCCATGACTGGAATGCAACTTCTTCTCCCAAATGAACTTTTTTTTTTAACCCTGCCACTTTTGCAGTAAAATTGTGGTCTCTTGGTGGCCCGAAGTGCTTTTTTAAAATTGGAATCTCATGTTCATTAAATAATGAATCCCTTTTGTTGTACAATGGTTAGGGTAAGGCTTACAAGGCCTGATCTAAGAAAGGATCACTTGGGTCAATTGTTTTATTAATTCTTTGCAGCAGTGAGGGAATGGGACACTTTTTAAAAAAAAAAAAAATCTAAAGAAGAAGAACTTTTTGACTTAATCTTTTTTGTCATAATAATCATATTATTGCAGAATTCAAGGGAATATTAGATGTGCTTGTACAAGTCACTGTCACCATATTAACATGCATTATCACCAGATGTAATGTCCCTTTGAAACTAATTTGTAGACCTCTGGAGTCTCATTGCATGGCACTGTATCCTGCTCCAGCTGCATCTGTTAGTATTTTGTTTTGGTACAGCTCAGAGCGTTTTGTATTTGTGTGCTTTTGTGTGTGTCCGTGTTTTTGTTCTGTTTTGCAGATGTTCATCAGATAAAGGCAGCTGAACACCACAACTGACTATTACAACGCCACTTTAGCAACACGAGGTTAACCGCAAAAAGGCAGATGTCCTGCAAGTCAATGGACTGAATTAACTCAGTATAAAACTACTAAACTGCTGAAGAGGATGTAGTTATTGCCACACTGTCCGTTAGAAATAGATTTAAGGAATGGGAGTTGCTGTCCACTGTACTCTCTGGCCACCTTTTACTTTTGGAACTTCCTCGGTTTTTATTACACAGATTCAACAAGATGCTGTAAACATTTCTCAGAGATTTTGCTTCCTGCTGTCATGAAAGCACCACACAGTTGATCCATGGTGCAGATCTCTCATCACAACACACATATAAGGTGCTCTATTAGACTGATTGGTGACTGTACAGGGGGCTGAGGGGGATCCAAGTGTGCCAAGGAATGGTACACGGTGGTCTTCTGCCTGTGTAGCCAATCTGCTTGAAGGAGATGCTCTTTTGCATACCTTGGTTGTAATGAGAGTTTATTTGAGTTACGTTTGCTTTCTTGTCAGCTGGAAGCAGTCGGTTCATTCTTCTCTGACCTCTGGCATCAACAAAGAATTTATGCCCAGGGGACTGCAATTCACTTCCTATTTTCTCTTTTTCAGATAATTCTCTGTAAACCCTAGAGATGGCTGGGTGGGAAAATCCCAGTAGAACAGCAGTTTTTCAAATACTCACACCAGTCTGCCTGGCACCAAAAACAATGCTAAGTTCGAAAGTCACTGAAATCAACTTCCCCACTCTGAAGCTCATGCAACATCAGTGCATTGAGCAGCTCAAATGCATTGAGTTGCTGCCGTGCAATTGGCTTAGATATTTGTGTTAATAAGCAGGTGAACCGTTATACCTAATAAAGTGACTGAGGGTGGATTTCACAAAACAGCAACAGCAGCAAGAAAAAGATACACTATTATAATTGCATAAACAGGTGTATTTACACTGCTTCAGATGTAAAAAATGTATTTTTAAGTTTTACTGATGTTTAAAAATTACAACAAAAAATTTGCCAGTGCTGTCTGATAGTGGGTCAGACCCTTCGGACACAAAATACAGCAAGAAACTGTAGAAATGACAAGAACCCATCTGAAAAACTTGTTCTACACACGGTGATCTAAAGAAGAAAAATAAAGATATCATATTTGATACAAGTGAGAAGAAACACAAGGGCTGTGGTCCAGTAGATTAAAACATAGAATATTATAAATATTTCACAGCCACAGAGAAGTGGGCATAGAAGGAGGCTGCAACTCCCTCTGCTCCCTTACTTGTTGGTGCTCTGTCTCAGTAGCACTGGTGTTTTCACTGTTTCAGTACATCCTTTGCACAGACATACAATACATTTATTTACGTGCTGTGCATTCATCTATAATTCTTGTGATGTAAACTGCTATTTCGAGGCTTTCACTGCTGCTTGTTTCTGGAGATCACATTAGAATGGATGACAATACAGCAAAAAAATGCGGTCAGAAGGTCATCAAGAGTCAAAAAGTATTTATGTGGTACATGAGTACAAAAAATCTCCAGTTGTGATTCTTTAGCCGGTTACAATTGGGTAACAATTCTACTTAACTTTAAGATAAGATAAGATGACCTTTATTAGTCCCACAGGTGGGAAATTTGCATCGTTACAGCAGTAGGAAGAATAAGATATTGCACAGAATGGTGACTCCATCAGTCATGTTGAATGTTGTGTTTTTGTTTAACAATAATATTCTCGTTGTTCTTTCTCCCCAGATTGAGAACCTGTTGGAACAGTTAAAGGACAAGGACAAACAGGTGGCTGGATTGAGGGAAAGGGTTCAGGGCCTTCAAACTGACTCTAGCAACACAGATACAGCTCTGGCTACACTGGAAGAAGCTTTATCAGAAAAGGTAAGTGTGATGGGGAAAAGCACCGTAAGTATCGAGTAAGTATTAAAAAAAAAAGATCCATTGAAAATCATTCTGTAAGTCAACACTCAGAATTGAGGTTATGAGAGATGTTGTCCTGTTTGCTGCTGCGTGGATGGAATGTGTAAAGGGGAAAAAAAACATCTTGAAAAATGTGAAACTCTAGGACCGCTGGTTGGTGCGGTGTAATGTGGAAAGTTTTACCCTTTCAGGTGTGCTGGTCTTTCAGGGAGCTAGGATAGGGCTTATGGTTTAATTAATTTTCATGCTTTACTGTGATTCACAGCCATAATTTAATAGCATAAAATCCTAATTTATAGACTTAGACCACACTAGATGTGGTCCTATCTGTAAGTAGTAAGGGAGAGAATGAGGTACTGGTAGAGGGGAAAGTCTATGGGGTATAGAGACAGAGGATTAGTCCATGTCTGTAACTGGGCTGGGCGTAGGGAGGGAATGATGTATAGAATGAGGAGGATGAAGGTTTCAAATGTAAGAGGAGTGGAGAGACGGAAAAATTGAATGGCAGAAGAGGCACAGGCCTGATGGTAGAGGTGGCCTTAGGATTAATGGGGGAGAGGTCAAGGAATGCAAGGGTGAGGGCAGAGTGAAAAATGTTAGTTTTAATAAGGAAAGGAGAAAAACAGAGCTGGGCAAATACATTTAATGATTAAGGCAGGAATAGAAATGCAATAACAGATAACAAAGCTATGCACAGAAATGAAATCAAACCATAAATGTAGCATACACTGCACATGCCATGCAATGTAAAGTCTCAGTGGGATGTAATCAGCACTTGCTGAGTGTTATTCTAATATTAGGTTTGTGTCTGAATCTTTTCTGTGGTGTATTCTCAGTTTCTCTCCTCCTCTTCTCTTTAATCTTTCCATCACAATAAGAAAGAAAAACTCTAAGGACAAATAAACACAATAATTGAGCCAAATGAAGCTCTGTAATGCTCCACCTTAAGAATCAGATTTGTATATACAATAACACAATGAATAAAGCAGTTGATTAAGACAGTTTGCATGTGTCTACATGAATAGGAGGATACCGTGTAGACATAATCATTGTGCTTAAAAGCTGCCATGTGATCCAAGGTCAACCAAACAGACTTACTCCACATGGGTAAATAGATGGGCTGAATGTTGGTTATAAACACTTATTGTTTGTTGGTTTTTTGGAAACATGAGAGAACAGCTGGTCTCCATAAAGCCTCACCTCACAAGTACAGAGCAAGCCAGCTGCCACTCAAAGTTAAAGAAAAATCACCTTGCTGGCCAGTTTGCGTCTTTTCTTTTTTTGTGTTTAAATCTTTACACATTAAAACTCCATTGATTTAACATTCTTTCAGGGCAAAGACGTTACTGTAAAGAAGCTGAGAAACTGAAGCAAATGAATGCATTGAATAATGGTGTTATTTTTCTTGTCTACACAAATCTTTAGTGATTTGTTTATGGATTTGCAGTCATGGTTTAATGGTGCCAGCGATCTTTAACTGCAGACCTGCTTCAACAAAGAATGAATTTGATGTGAATTGCTTTACACAGCATCGCCATGGAGATGTCATATCCTAGTCTAGCAATATATACATTCTGTCTTGAAGTGACTGGCTTGATTTCAAAGGGACTCCATCTCTCCTAGCTTTGTTGCATGTTTAAAGTTGTTGCTAGCTCACATGTGTTGTTACTCTAGGCTAAAAAAATTATCATCTTGGCACTGGAGGCTAAAAAATGGTTCCCATTTACATGTTTGTTTGCACAGCAGGCTTAAAGATCGATACGGGTTTACGTTTAGTTGGCACTGGCTGCTGGTTAAGAGTTCACAGTTAGGACAGTTGTGAATGTCCAGCTGTACTGGACTGTTATGCAGTGGATGCCACATTTGTACCTCTGCCATTGAGCATTTGAGCCTTTGCATTTGCTGTTATATATTTCTCTTGGCCTGCAAGAGCAAAATTCCAAGTGCTGCATGGGATTGTACAGATTTCAAAGAGTTTTTGCTCGTGTAGTAAGTGTTGCTGTGGAGTTATTTTTCAGGCAGTCTGTTTAGACAGCGATAATGTGAAAACCGGCCTAAGTGGAATCAAATACAGGAGTGTTTGACTTCCTTTTCTTCTTACTGTATATGTTCTTGTTTATCTCTGTTATTTCCTTGATTGTTATTTAATTGAACTATATCCTGTGATTGTATCCATTCAATCAAGAATCGTTTACAGTAAGCTCACAGCATTTTGTCTGTTAATTGATTAGAAGTTGGTTAATGAGGGTTTCAGTGTATTCGCAGCGCACAGACCGACACAGCACATAGATGTTTTCACTTAAAATGGTCTTTTAGCACCTAAATTTGTTTTTGTTGCACATAGACTTTGAAATGAATAGCATAATGGCACAATAAACTGTAAATCCCTCTTCTGCGCTGGCCCATTTGTTTACCCAGAAACCACTTCTGATGCAGCCTACATATTATTCAGCTGTGATGAGGAGAATGTTGGCAAGCTTTTCAGACTTCGTGGTCAACACAGGGCGTGTGTAATGTGTTTACGAGCACGAGTGTGTGTCTTGCTGATCACAAACTCTGTCACAAACCTGCTCTTGGAGCCAGTCACTAGCCACATTGCTGTGGTTCTAATTAACAGGCTGGGGCATTGTGCCCATGCTGAGCACTGCTCTCTAGTGTATGTATGTGTGCTTGTCTATGATGTCATATGTGTGTTTTCTGTTGTTTATCCGTGCAGTACACTTGGGCCTCATAGAGCCAGATTTATTACGATACCCTGTTGTCTTTCTCTAACCCCCAGACATCCTAGAGATATTTCATAAAGTGGGCAGAGCTCAGGACCTGTTAGCCAAGCAGTCTTTCTCGTCTTTTCTGTCTCCCTTGCCCTCTCCGTGTAGTGATGTACTGTGCCAGGGCTAGTTAGCGAATGTATTTGTCCAATTACCCAGGAGTTTAAAGTTGCCAATCATGCGGTGATGCCACGTCGTAAAGTCTCATTGCTGAGTTGTGCCCTGTGCCTAAATAAACACCTGAATAAACACCTTGGTAATCATTTCAGTCCACACCTAAACACGCACACATTCACTTTAACACGCACTTACTACGCACACCTTGCTCAACCTCCCATGTTGTGGACTTGGTTTAAGGCCAATGCCCAAAGCTGTTGTCCTGCTGTCCAACGCGATTAGAGAATGGAGAAAATGATGTTCGAAACATTCCAGCTCCGTTTATCAGCAGGCAGTGTGGAGTTGTTAGAGAGTGATCTACAATACTGTCTAATTCGCTCACAATAAATCTTTCTGTCCTTCAGCCGTTCTCTTCCTTCCTCCTTCTCTTTCTATTCTACTTGGCTTCGATCCCTTTGTGTCACTGCTATTATTTATAGCAGTATTATTTATGATGGGCATTTATGAGTTTGTCTTTGGCCACACTTTGTAAAGAATGTTGGTGATCCTATTCGGCAAGATACTGCCTATAATGATAGGAAAAAATCATAATCGCACAGGGCTGGTAATCTTTTGCACAATGGATGGAAAACAGATTTATTTCATGTTGTTTCTGCTTCATGTAATGAACATACTTTTGTGCAGATTGTGGCTACGAAGGCTTTTGCCTTATTCCTATTTACTTGCCAAATCAATTTTTATTTTACCTTCTTTCACCTTCTCACTTTCTCAGGAGCGAGTGATTGAAAACCTCCGGGAACAAAAGGAACGGGAGGACAGGGTTCGGCTGGAGGAGCTGGAGCACCTGAGAAAGGAGAACCACGACTTAAAAGACAAACTATCAGTCATGCAACCCCAGAAACTGCCTCAGAACCAGCCCGGTAACCCCAGCCCATCCCAGAACCAGAGGCCAGATGGAGAGGTCAGTGTGGACTCGTGTATTAAATCTATTGAACCGATGTTTAAATAATAGAAAATACATATGTGTGTGTAGTATGAATGGCTGCTTAATTTTGCTCAAAAAAGGTTTTGCAGTCATTGAATACAAGCACTGTGAACATACAAGAGAGGCGCTCTGTTATGTGTGTGGACTGCAGACAAACAACCATCAGTACAACCACTATATGTTTGTCGTGCTTGTAATATGCTTCCTGTACCTTGTACTTACTATGCTAACATTTACAATAAGAGTAATTCCACATTATTACCTCCTTGTGAGCATCAATATTGTTAGCAACTTCCTAGCAGAGGGCCTGCCTGCACTTTGTCCCACGGGATAAAAGGATGAATTAAGAGAGAGTGATTTATAGATCTGAAAGATCCTGTATCCCTGTGTGGGTGCCAAGTCGAAGGCCTTGCAATCTTTTTTCTCTCACTCTTTCTTCTCCTAGGCTTACAAGCCAGGACAGACCCCTGTCCTGCCAGAATTTATGAGAATGTTTTCTTTTATACTCATAATAAGCGTACACACATCTCATTCCTGTGAAATGATATCTTCTTGAATGTTGATGCCGCACCACATGAAAGTGGCAGCAGCTCAATAACTTTTTGTAGCAAACAGATTCGCACTGTGGCAGAAGTGCTGCCATAATTAGACTGTTTTGTGTACTCCACAGCAATCAAATCTGTTATGTAAACTTAGAGATTCTTCAAAAAGACAGATGACGGTTGTGTACCTGTATACATGCGTGTGTCTCTGTCGGCCTGTCCCTGCACGCCAGCACAAAAACAACCGTCGATACGTCTGCTGTCTGTGTCTGTGTCTGCGTGCATTTAAATGGGGCAGTGTGTGGATCCTATAGTGCTATGGCATAGGACAGGCTATGCTGTAAATATTTGGGAGGTCAGTGTTGAATTACGTTGGTGCTTAATTAGATTCTGATCAAACTGATGTACCACTCCTTCACATGCAGAGGTGCATGATTACTTCAGTGCAGCGACTGCTGCTCACTGCTGCTTTTACTTAACAAATTCTAGGTATCGCAAAAGCTGTGCTCTAAGGTTTTGTATGGCAAAGTTATCAAATTGCAACAACATTCAATTAACAATTTAAATTCAGTGTTAAACTCTACACTTTGTTGTGTCAGTTCTTGTGTTTTTCCCCATTAGCCATGCTCTGACTCAGTTAAATCAGTGGAAAGTTTTTCATGGCAGCTAGCTCTCCCTGTCTAGTTTGAAGTATTTCATCACTGTATGCTTAAAATTTGAATAAATGTTGAATACTACTAGGTCCAGTAATTGGAGACTGCCCTTGCCACCCAGTTCACATACCACAGAACTTGATAAACCCTCCTGTGGTATGTGGGTCTGGTGGTGGGTCCACAGGAGGGCTGGCCAAAAGGGCTAAGGTTTGACCACCAGATCCTTGCTGATAAGCTAGTCCCCCCATTTCTGCGGGCCTAACTCCAGGGTGGGGCCCTGGTAACCCACTGGGAGGAGGCTCAAGGGCAGATGCAGTGCACGCTCAGTTTACTCAACTGGCTTGATGTCGCTCTATAGGTGATGGAGGAGGTGGTCGGGGAGAGGGAGGTCTGGACTTCTCTGCTAGACTGGTAGTCAGATCCAGCAGAAAAAAGATGGATGGGTGGATGAATGAAGGGATAGATGGAACAATGGATCAATCAATTGATGAGTGTATTAAGTGAAATTAAATCATTTTGTGATTCCTCTATTAAAAAAAAAAGAAACCTTGTCTAATTTAAATTTGTCTACTGTCCCCTTCATGGTTGTCTCCCTATGTGCTACTGGGAAGCCCAGTCCTGACCGCTTGGTTGTGACCAGTTGCAATCTCAGTATGCACAGGGAGCAAACATAAACTTCTGTGTGAAACTGGCCCACCCTCTATCAAGGATCATCACTTTTTAATGACCGCCGGGTCTTTGGTTAACCCCAAACCCCGGAGAGTGTGTTCTTCAGTAGCCTTAGGAGCCGTCGACAGGTGCACAGAGGAATAACCTTAAAGGGAACAGTGGCCACATTTAAATGAGTTGTTTTTGCTTCTAATAGGCAGAGTCACAAAGATTTTGATGGGTTTTTATTTTTGTTGATAACAGCATCCTTCACATCTTGTGCATGTAATGCTTTGAAATGGTTTCATTTCATTTCATCCCACATTTAACTCCTGACAAACACCAGTACCTCCAAAGATGGACAAATGATTTTTTTTCTTGTAGGAGAAATATGATTTACCTCTCAAGCATCTGTGGAGTTTGTCATTAGGTCATGTACACACAGTGGTCCACTGACAGTATCTGCAGATGTTGGTATTATTGACTCAGTCAAGCTGTTAGCGGAGCTTTTTATCATGACCTCAGGGCTCTGTTGGCTTAAGTGCATCCTCATCCTCTTCTCATAAAACAGTATTTGTTGATTCCAAGCTTATTAAAGGACTTCTGGAACTAAACATCAGCTCTTCAAAGGAAAGAACCTCAGGGAAGGCAATGACCTTTTCAGAGCGGGCTGGCTAAAATCTTCAAGGCAGCACCACACCTTAAAAGACTTGACTCTTATTCAAAAGACACTTTTTTCTTTTCAGGCCAGGCGAATGTCATGTGCTCTCATGTTTTTGATTATAAAACAGAGATGAGACTAATCAAACATTGACATATGTGTAGTGAGACTGAATACAGTCATGTCTAGTATATAAAAAGTCAAAGCCCTTTTCTTCTTTTTATCCTACGCAGACTCAGTGTTGCTGGGTAGTCTCAGTACAGAGTCTAGTGGCTACACATATTCAACATATTTTGAAATATTTACACCCAAGAGACATTTCCAGGAATGAGAATAATAATTTGACAGTATATGTAATTGTATCTTTTCTGGCCTTTCCCCTCTCATAATATCACAAATTCCTTTTGGACCTACTATCCTCTCAGCCACTGGTTTCCACACTCGTCTGTGTGTTCTAGTGTAAGAACACAACATGCTCTGGTCCACTATGGCCTGATGCATTTTGGTCTAGCAAAGATGTGGATTGATGTATATGAATGAGTGTTTTCAGCTTCATGTAGCAGTAATGAGGTAAGGATGAGCCCTTGCCAGGATCCTCGGTCGGTACAGCCATAGTGACAATTCATGAGCTTTGTGTACCGTCCTAGGCTTATGTGGACCTGAGAATATTCTCAGTGTATATGTGTGGGAGCACACATGCTTTTAATATTATGTGGTACTGTACTCACATAGTTATGTTCATATTTACACTCACTGGCCACTTTGTTAGGTGCACCCATTCAACTGCTTTAAAATGCAAATATCTAATGAGTCACTAACATGGTAGCAACTTCAGATCACCTGCAGAAGTTCAAACTGTGCATCAAAAAGGGGAAGAAAGGTGATTTAAGTGACTCTGAATCTGGCATGGTCTGAGGATTTAAGAAACTGCAGAGCTACTCAGGTTGTCTCGCATAACCATCGTTGGTGTTTACACAGAACGATCTGTGTGAAATGTGAATAAATGGTGAACTATCGAGTGTGGCTAAAAAGTAACAGTTTAAAGTTAGCTAGTTATAGAGTCATTGATTAAAAAAAAGTAGAGTAGTAAGCTAAAAGTACAGACTTTATATGGGTACTGTACTGTTATTACATTTAAACTAGCTAAATATGATGTTAAGCTCTAATATTATCTGTATTTTCCAAGACGAAACTGTAACGTTTACGTTGCCTAAAATGGTCAAAATACCAGATAAATATTTAGAATGTAAATTGTATTGAGGCTAAATAGTTAAAAGCTTAGTCTAATGAATAGATGTTAAATAAATCCCTCAACACAAACTTATCTAAGCACTGACAGTTTGTCTGGATGAAAATAATTATCATAGCAATAACCCCTTTTATATAATAAGTGTTGAATGGGATTCTGTTGAAAAAAATAACACATTTGAGCACAAGAGGTGATGTTAATGAAAGGGTAGAGTGCAGACCCGCCAGAGTAAGCCAGATGAGAAAGGCTGAGTTGCATTGTGTCGACCTCACTTCCTCTGGGAGGTAAAACGCTTGCCAAAATAACAGAGATCATTAAATTTTAGTATGATGACTTGGTTTCGATTAGGATATGGTTAGTTTTTGGTTGAGTAGTGGCTGAGGTTAGCGTGAGGGTAACTACTGGCAATAAGTGGAGGTAAATGTAATATAGTCTGGAGTGAATGAAACATGACTGTGTGTGTGTCTGTGTCTGTGTGCGAGCGCACAAGTGTTTGTGCACATTCACTTGATGATGTTTAAACGAGTGGCCTCAGCTGTCTCAACAAGTTAAACAACCTTCACATACACAGTAGACAGAGAGAGGTAAAGACCAGGAGAAGAAAGCAGAAACACAGAGAAAGATAATTCTAGGTTAGAAACTTCCTTTGGGATATTTTTCTCAGAGAATGGTTTGATCAGCATTACCGTGTTCTTTCTTTTTTTTCTTTCAGCATTTATTTTAAAAAGAATTGAGATGTTTGGTGGTCTCATAAAATCGCAGCCAAAACAGAGCAAGTATATAATTTTATAATGATAATGAACTCCTAGCTCTACATGAAAGATGCCCCGGGGAAGAAACTGATAGAAGCAAACCACAGAAAAGCAGGCAGCCCGAGCTAAATTATGAATTGTAACCTAGAATTCAGGACTCACTTACCTTTTCCTTTTCGGTCCATGCGAAATGATAACACCCCTGCTCCTGTATAATTATCAGTGCCAATAATTTAGTCCTGCAGGATGTCGAAATGTTTATTGTTTATCTGCAATGTCTTTTTTTTTTTTTGCTTCTAGGTGAAAACCAAAGTAGATGGGCCACCGGCACTGAGCCCCACGGTAGGTTCTTCTTTTTGTTAGTGCTATCTGTTAGCATATTACATAGAAAATTTGGGCATGATGCTCAATTCTAGCTATATTCTTATCTATAATCAGTGAATTAAAATGTTTTTCAATTTATCTGAACCTGTTGTATTGGTAATGAACCGCAAAGTGTTAGTAAGCCTAAGTTTGAGCTTTTAGCTACGTCTGACAACGATCTGAAGTGGTCAACGTAGAGAGTATTTCAAATGCTTTCATGCTGTCTAGGTACCAATTCACACGTGGCTGTCTTTGTACGTAATGAATCCATTCTCATCCCCAATGCCCTGATGCATACACACATATATACTCAAAGATCCAAACTACAGAGGAAGCAGTCAAGATATGTCCAGATATCACAGATCGTCTGAGGATCCTAGAGCAGGAAGTGGCCCGCTACAGAGAGGAATCCAGGAAGTCACAGGCTGAAGTGGAGAGGCTGATGGGAGCTTTAAAGGATGCTGAGATGGACAAATCATGCAAGGAGAAAAAAATCTCTGATCTTGAAAGGTGAGGGTTTAATTAATTCAGTCAGTTTCATAACAAGTCCTAGAGTGTCTTTCCAAGTAACCGGATCTTTGTAAGGCCTCGGTTCATTCCTACGTGCTCTATTTATAAAGGGGTAATCCATGAAATATAAACTGTCTAGATTGAGTTGTTCTAGCACTTGAAACCACTTTTATGTTGCCATTCTTTTGGTCTGATGTAATCAGTCCAGAAAATGAATGTGACCTGTTTAAATATCAGTCTAATCATTTGGCTTAATGTCTTATTATTTGTTTTTGTCTGTCAATGTCTGCAGACATGGGTAAGTAGATATTTAGTGTGCCCGTTAACCACACCGCCATAATTCTGCTCACACTGCCCATGATCATTACGTTTGACATCACACTGTGGTTGCTGGCTCCTTTTAAATTTTCTCAGGTATAAAGTTGGAAATTGGGGGAACTGACTGTATCTGAGCCTCACGAAGCTTAGATTTGACTGTCTCATTGGGACAGTTAATGCATAATCCATTTATGGTCTTCATTCCTGTCACAGTAATAACACAATGAG
The DNA here is from genome assembly GCA_015108515.1 of Hemichromis elongatus. NCBI lineage: Eukaryota > Metazoa > Chordata > Actinopteri > Cichliformes > Cichlidae > Hemichromis > Hemichromis elongatus. The sequence goes on along the minus strand of VUQR01010914.1, from coordinate 29,987 downwards.
AGACTTTATATGCTTCCTGTGGAGACATATAGCTTCTCTTTTGTGTTGACGTCTGCAAATCTTCTTTGCACACATTTCAATCCTGTCATCAGTGCGGTCATCTGTGTTTTCTCATATCAAATTATCCATACGTGTGTTTATATAAATGTCTTTGCATTACTTTTGACTACTGTCAATGCATTCTGTGACTGTGTTTGTGTGTGTATGAGTGAGCATTTGAGTTTGCCAGGCAGGCAGCCAGCAGCATGCCAGTGGGAGGTTTTTGTATCCAGCCCAGACACTGGATGTTTATACTACTCTGTTTATTACTGGCACAGTGCTACTCAATTATCATCTGATTTATGGATTGGCATGGTGTGTATATGTACCCAAATGAGTAGTTGTTTAGTGCCAAGGCAGAAGTACAGTATGTTAGTGTTTGTCTGCATATTTACTTCATACAGTATGTGTGTGCATGGGTGAAAAAGAAGCACAGAAAAGAATGTGTACAGAAAATGTTTCTGAATTTGAAATGTGATATTTAAAGTGATATTTAGGCATGTGTCTGTATATGTAGATTAATAGTGGATCGGTCTTTTGGTGGATCATAGACTGCAAAGATGGGGGATGAGTGTAAAAAATATGAAAACAATCATTTTTCACACACATTGGCTTCATCAGGTGTGTTAACACTTGTTCTAGTTCCGAATGGTTTGGAATCAGTTTGCATGGGCTGTATGTACTGGATCCAACACAGTTTCCTGCCTCATTCATTACCCATTTTACAGACTGGCTGCTCTGGCATGGAAACCATACGCTGACTCAAACTCTGTGGGAACTCGTAAGCATCAAGTAATAGGAAAGCAGTAGCTCCTACAATATTTGTTCACAAACTCTACTCTGTTTTTCCATGTATCTCTGCAAGAATGGATATTTTCCTTTTGTTTACATTTTTCTGCCGTTCGCGTGTAACTTTCATGACCTGGTCATATGCATGCTCATTGAAACTAGTGCATGTGTAGTGTCTGTGCATGTGTGTGTGCAGCTATTTCTGGGACAGAAACTTTTTGGATCATTGGAAAAGTTCCTTTTCCCCCAGCTCATCCATCTTATTTGGACTGGCTGTCTTATTAGTGTCAGCCAGTCCCTCCTATCAGCACGAACCCTCACCTCTGGTCAGCATGCACAGGTCAGAGGTCACATGCGAGCCAGCCTGTGAGAGCAAAGTCCACTGTAGTCCTGCAGAGTTGCTACGAACACACAGAGAATCTGGGTTTTTTTTACAGTAGAAGATACACTTGAAGGTATTTTCTTATGTTAGCAAGTGTGTCTGCTATAGAAAATTGTGGGGCATCAAGTCGTGTTAGTTTTCAGTGTCCTTTTTGATTTAACAAAGACATTAAACAGAAACAAAAGAATTTTTGCATATGTTTTTCTGCACACATGTGTTATATGAAAGCATGGGTGGACCAGTGTCTGTGTGCTGATTGGACTTCTGTTGCAGAGCATGCGGAATGTAGCTTATCTGGGCAGAGGATGAATGTCTTTTTAATCAGAGTGTTTCTGTTGGAAGTCAGTCAGATGACCTATTAACCACTATCTGAATGGAGAGGGAGAACAGATGAGGAAATAGACACTTTCTCATCCAGTTGGCAGTGAAGTAAAGAGAGTCAAAGATGGATGGAGCTAACAGGCCATTGTAATAAATACCTTCCAGCACAGGGGAGACTCACTCGCAGCTTGTTGATTGCTTTGTGATCTACTCTAAGTCACCAGTGATAACATTAGGGTAGTTTATGGTCGACGTTTTATTTACTGTTGTTAGTGTACAGTAGGTGTAAAGCTAATCTCCCAAAGTAATCAGTGACATTGAACAGGCTTTGTGGAACTTATCAGAATGTCATGCTAATTCTAATGGATTTGTTAAATAGATCTCTCGTGGTTATAGATCTCTTCAAGCAGTTTGATGGACTAAAAAAACAAAACAAAAAAAAAACATTTTTTGAGACTGACATACTGGGATGTTAAGAACAACTTGTGGGAATTGAAATACATGAGGTTTTAATTAACTTTCAACATGATGTCAAAGTCAAAGCACTGAAAACGGCATTGGAGCATATGCACTTTCACAAATTTTAGGAATAAATTGTGACAAGAATTGTGGCACGAAGCGTAAAGCCTTTTTTCCTTTCCTTCTTGCCTCCTTAACTCATAAACATATAATATTAATTGGTGGAATTATGTTGTATGGTTTTCTTGATGCTTTGACAGTCCTCTACTTTTAAAATTTGGGGGCTAAACTCGAAAAATAAATCAGCCATCCAGTCTCACAGTACCACAGCTACTGACGATGTAAGAACTGTGGTATGTAAGGGAGGGTTGCAGGAAAAGGGAGTCCACGTGTGTGTGTGCGTGTGTGTGTGTATTTATGTGTGTGAATATAAAGTGAGACTGTCGAGTCTACATGTAAGGAAAGGAAAGGATGACGAACAAATACATGCATAAACACAGGCATGTCATTTTTGACCGCATTCCTGTGAACATAATCAAACTCCAGGTGCTGATAGCCTACAAAACACACAAATACACACATTGCCTCTGCTTATAATATTTATTCATGGTTATGTTTGTAAACAGTCGGCTTTTCTAATGCAGGTGTGGGTTTTAAACAATGATTTTACTTTGAAATTGACCCAAAACGTCCTGTTATATGGATGAAGTGTACAGCACTGTGAAAAAATCTTGAGCCACCCCTCATTTCTTGTTATTTTGCTAGGAAAATGGGAATTAGGTGCAGTAATTACTATACATTGAAATACAGTACGTAAGGCAAAAGCTATTTATATAGTTCTAACAAGCTTGAACGTCTGTATTTGGTTGGACTGCTTTTTTTTTTTTTTTCAAAACAGTCTGAACCCTTTAGTAGTCTCCAAAAATAGTTTTTAAGGGCTCTTCAAGGACATGCAAAGCTCTTTTTTTGATGTTTCTGCCTTTCGTTCTGTTTTCTGTCAAGATGATCCCACACTGCTTCTGTAATGTCGAGGTCCAGACTCCGGGGAGCGCAGATCATGACTGATTGAGTTCCATTGTTTCTTTTGTTCTTTTCTGTCCAGGTATGCTTTTACTCCATTGTCAGTGTTTTCAGAATCATTGACAAATGAACCTGTTGCCAATCAGATGCTTTCCAGATGGTAATTCATGGTGGATCATAACCAGATGGTTCATAATTACATCAATTTTGACTAGAACTTTAACACCACTGTTTGCAAAGCAGCTCCAAACCATGACAGAGCCTCCACCATGTTTTACAGATGGCTGTACAGTAATCGTTCACCGTTGCACCGCTTTCCTGACCTTCTCCATACATATTGATGAAAATTTGAACCAAAAATATCACATTTGGATTCATCACTCAGTGAGACCTGCTGCCCCGGATTTTCATTCCAGTTCTTGTGCAATCTGGCATACCTCAGCGTTTTCTCCTTGTTTTCCTTTCTTGTGTATGGCTTATTGACAGCCACCCTTCCACTGAGACTATTTCTGATGAAGCTTTGGCAAACAGTAGATGGATCAAATGAAGGGCCAGAGCATCTCACAGGTCCCTTGTCAAGTCTGCTGATTTTTGCTGGATTTTCACTCTTTTTTTTTTTAAGAACATGACTATCAGATACTGTTCATCTGCTCTAGATATTTTTTACACCTACCACTCCTTCTTTTATCCTCTACTTGACCAGTTTCCTCCCATTTCTTAAGGATATAGCATGTCAAACACCATGATGAGAAATGGAAGTTTGGCTAATAGCTGTTTGGGAAACACCTCATTGATGCAAAAATACTATTTTGTATCTGTCAAATTGTTTTATCTATGCTATTTTTTTTGTAGTTCAGGTACAAACTGATTAGGCTAAAATAAAAAACCTCAAATAAATTAAATTTAAAAAAAAAACCCTTCAGAAAGCCTGGGGGATGATTTTTCAAGAGCAACTTAAAAATAACAAGAAATTCTGGCTCCTGGCAGTAAAATGTAAAGAAATTAGTAGTTTTTCATAGCAAGCAAGATAATCCCACAGTAGACGAGGGCTCTTTTCTGACATAGGGAATAGATCAGAATAGTTCAGTGAAAAAATATATAAAGACAAAATATATAAAAGCACAAGAGAAAGTTGAACATGTATAGCCATTATAAAGCATCCGTCACTAATAGACAGAATTGTGTTTGAATCTCTCATCATTTCAACAAGAAAAGCATCTCAGATAATATCTGTGTCTCCCACTTAACTCTCACCGTGTTTTCATTTTCTTCTACTTTCTCTTCTCTGTATTCGTTCAGTTTTTACATTAGTTAGAAAATGTTTTTACTTCAGATCATATCTGTCTGTGATTCAACATATTGTACAACCCTGAGCCGTACCTGCGCCAGTGGATCCCCGTCTGCTTGAAGTCTGAGGATTTTGTTCCACTCTACGGTTTATTAAACGAAACGAGAAAGAGAGAGTTAGAATCAAGTGTTATGAAGGGAAAGATACCAATCTGTTTGTTTTGTTCTTTAAAAGTTACTCCTCTTTTTAACCTATATTTACGTGGGAAAAAACTCTATACTCATAATTGACCACAATCAGATTTTGTAAGAGCCCACTATGACCACAGCACCTGGCCACTCAGCAGCTCTCTTAAAAAGGGACATCAGCAAGAGGGGTTAGAGGATTTGTTTTTATGTTTTTATTCCTACAGAAGAAATACACGGCAAATGTCAAGCAAAAAATATCAAAGTGATAATGGAAAAAGAAACTGAAATAAAGAAAGGGCTATATAAATATGTAAGGAGAGATATACGAGGGGAAAAAACGAGCTCTCTGGTGACATCCAGAAATAAAGTGGAGCTGCTTATGTTGGAAGGTGGATGTGTGGAGAGCTCCAGGTGGAAGAAGCAAAAGGAAATGTGAAAAATTACTTATTACGCTCAGTTTAGGAAATGGCTGGACTTATTCACACTGCTTTCTCTCTCACACTTCATCTCTCTAAGAAATGTCACCACAATAAAAAACTGTTTCCCCGCAGAATTTACTCATTTCGTTAATCAACAAATCACTGTTCCTTCTCATATTTTCCACTCGCATGCGACCCAGCCCTTCTGCTCCTTTTCACACTCCTCGTCCTCTCGTTCGCCTTCGCTCAGGTCACAATACTTATTTAATTTTTGCACTGATGGGCTGATGGGGGTATATCAGCTATCAAACAGGACCAGTGCGTCTGCTGGTTTATACACCTGTGCCAGTAGCAGCTTTGTCTGATAGCTGATATGCCCTCATGGCAAGATAGCTCTCCATGGACATGCCTGCAGGCTTATAAAAACACACAGAGACATCAAAGATCAGAGGATAAACAGATTTCTTCTTTTTCTTTCGGTGTAAATATGCATGCCTGTGAAAACACTTGTGTGCACCCCGTTCTTCTTAAGAAAATTTAATAATACTCCTTATTTATGCAGCACTTTTCAAACCCCACTCATAAAAGTGATAAAAACTCATAAAATCAGTAACACGGTGATTAAAACCTTTTTTTTAAAGATGCAAGCCAGAGACATGAAACGGCAGACTTATAAACCTGTGTGGTTTCCAGAAGGGAGAGAAATAACAGATATAAATATTGATAGAAATGTTGATTACGCCCCCTTCTGCCACGTCTCTGGTTATTATAACAAAAGCTTCCTCGATGGTTACTGTTGTGTGTGTGTGGCGAGGGGAGAAGGTGTTAAATTTATTCATCTTTTTATTAGGCATATTTCACATTCATTGCACACCAACATCACTCATGAAAACAGACAGTCATGCACAAACGGGCGCGCGCGAGCGCACTCATACGCTTCCAGCTAAGGCCTGTGACAGCAAATATTTGCCCACATGTGGGGGCAGCTTGTCGGTTGCGCCCAGAATAAACACACCAGTGTGGATGTGGAATAATAATGTGGCGCATTTTAGCAGCTGCTTGGTCACAGCTTGTTTACAGTGTTGGAGGGTTCTCTTAAGCACTAATTTGTCACTGTCAGCTTTCTCGCACTTTCTGTTCATTTTTTTTTTCTTCACTTAAAGTGTAAAAGCCTAACTGGGAGCTCAGAGATATGTGTTTTGATTCTATTTTGAGCATATTTGTGAGTAAATATAAACTCACCCTATAAAGTAAGCATAAACCCTACCCTAAGACCAGTGTGCGTCTTAGGGTGCGTGCCTTTTGTGGTTAATGAGTGTCTACTACTTGTGAGTTTACTGTGAGGGCTTGTGTGTGTTTTTCATATTTTTTTAAACCTAATATGTGTGTGCCACATACAACAAGGCTCAGGGATTGGTGCGGAGGTTAATACATATCCATCCTGGCTGGTTAATACACAGTTCAACTCTGTAATCAGCACCTGAGCAGTACACAACGCTGACAGCTGATTTACTACCCATGTGTGTGTTTCTGTCAGTAATCAGACTCGCGGCAATTTATTTCTTAAAAGGAGAATGTGGGTTATGTGTGTGTTTGTGCGCATGCATGTGCTCGCATCTCCTGTCTGCATATGTTTGTGTTTTGTTGTTGAAAGATTTACACAGCAGTGTCTCACCTACCTCAGTCGTGTCTCGTCTTGTCCCAGTCTATTTCTTTCTAAGACTAAGCACACAGCATTCGTCCTTACCGGGTTTACTATACACAGTGTAGCTCTGCAGTCCTCTGAGATGAAGCATGCCGGACTTGTTTTAACTAATAAAACTAAACAAATAAAGCCAGATGAAGCAAGACAGGACAGTGAAACGAAAATATGTATTTATCTTTTTTGTGTATTTGTGCAATATTGTGCTATAGTCAATAGTCGGCACACACACACGCAGATGCAAATGCACAAATAAAAACTGGAAGGAAGTATAATTTATGTACATATGTTTACATCATTTGAAAAACAACGTCCCCTTCTATGTGGAGCTTGCGCGAGCTCGCCAAGTTTATGCTGGCTTCCTCTGGGAGCTGCTCTTTCACCCGTCATCACAGTGCAGCTGATAGTTGAAACAATCTTTCAAAAGTGGATACAAGGGCCAAAGTTTGCATTTTTGTCCCTCTGGAGCCGTTAATTTGAAGAATCCCATTAGCCACAAGAATTTTTTTAAATTTTTCCAGTTTAGCCATCGTCTCCATCTTAGGAAACACCTGTTTTACCACCGAACCAGAGGATAAATGTCAGAGGTTTTACTTTTTGATTTATATGCTTTTGATTATAATTTATAACTTTTAACTTAAAACTTCTTCAGAGCTTCTTTGTTTCAAGTATGTTGTGCCAGTGGTCAGATAGTAGTTGCAGCTGCAAAGTGCTGGGCAGGTCGTGGATTTGCACTTTTCCCCAATGATAGTGCTATGATGTATACATATACGTTCAGACATTTAACATTCACTCTGTTTAATTTATTCTCCTTAAATATAATGAATTTCACATATTTGATGCATGAAAACTCCTTTATCCTTGGTTTAGCTCTTCCATGCTACCACCAATTTTTGTATTATTGCTGTTATTATTGTTATTTTTAACAAGCTTACACAAAGAATTGTGGAAGCTGTGTACTTTCTTGATGCTGCCCAGCTACTTGATATATAGGCTAACTCGTGTAATCTAACAGCGCTATTAAGTTTATAAGGTCAGTTACTGTTCCCTGTGTTTTACCCTGTTTTAGTTGGCCTTTTAATACTTTTTTACCCTTTTAACTAGCACTAAAGGCAATTTTTTGCACTACAAGCTGCACTTATAGACATGCACACATGGAAACCCATATGGATGCATAAGTAGGTCCTTCAGTTTCAGTCTTTTGCCCAAGGACGCTTCAACATTAAGATGCAGAAACCTCGGTCCCCAGTTGCACACTGGCTTCCCATTGTTCCTAATACAAAGGATAGCTTAAATGCAAAAATGTGTTTCCTGATGGGGCTTAATAAAGACAATCTTCCCTTTTCTGGCAGAGTTGGTTAATGTTTCGATTCTCTTTGATACAGTAACAAAGTCCAAAGGCAATACACTTGAAGAAAACCTCAAGGAAAATTGGTTTTGTCATACATTTTAGGAACAAAAATGTCAACTGGTGCACTACTTTTTCCGAGGTGAAAGCCAGTCCACTGACTTAAAAATATGTTTCATGTGTTTGTGGCACCTGTTTGTTGAGTTTTTTGACCACTCATTCATGTGCCACTTCATGTGCACAGAAAGGTACATTTGATGAATATTTTTTATGTATATTATCTCCTTTAAAAAGCACTGATTCAAGGGGGCTCAAATATGTCAAAAAAGCAATCGGTTTTGTACTTTTAAATCAGTGTTTCCCAACTTTTTAAGCCACGGCACATATTTCACATTAGAAAAATCACATGGCACGCCACCAAACAAAAATGTCACAAAAAGCACATCGATAATTTTTTCCCGCTCACCAGGTATAGCGGAATTGTCTCGGTTTGTCTCCAATATACCTTTTTTTGCTTTCTTCTGACCACTACTCATGCTGGGGCTTTCATCTGGGTCTGAATGTTCTCCAGGTCAGATTGACTACTTTTTCTTTTCAAATATATATCTATTGCTATTACGCGCTGAGTCGTCTCACGGCATGACTATTATGTAATTTCTTCTTCGACTTCTTCTGTTTTACTAGCAGTTGGCAACCCATTTAATTAGAGCAGATTGTTGCCCCTCTAGTGGAAGAGAACGTAATTGTTCTGCACGTTACTCACGCCGGTCGCTAAGAGTAGCGGTCCCAAACCCCTGGGCCACCGACCGGAGTCATTTGGACCGGGCCGAATGAGTTGAGGATCGGGTGTGACATTTGTGGTTTTTTAGGGTTTCTATCAGTTGTTATGAATGTGTTATGAATAAATCTTCTTCTTTTGTTACGGGCCCTGGTTTTATTTGGTTGTATTTATCCGCAACACCTTAAACGCCAGTCTGTGAAAAATATTGTCAAACATAAACCTGTCCGTGGTGCAAAAAAGGTTGGGGACCGCCGGCTTAGACTGCTAATAAGGTGGAACTTGATAATCTTCCACGGCACCCCCGATCATCTCTCACAGCACCGGAAACACTGTTTTAAATGACGGTATAGTGGTGTCTTTTAGCATTTAAGCCAAATTCAGTCATTTAATGTATTCCAGGTTTTGATCATTGGTATATATTATAAATAAACACTCCTTGTTTATCTGTTGTCATCCATTTTTCTCTGTCTGAAGACAAATCAAGTCTCCTAACATCCAGAAGCAGACAATGCCAGGTGAGATGAGGAAAGACGCCCTGACTGATGGACATCCCCACTCGTTATCACAGGTTTGAATATGTTTGTACATTTATGTGAGTGTTATGTTCATGTTTTCAACCAACAGTTCATTTTCATTTCATCTACCTTTTTTTTTGTTTTGTTTTCCCCTCTCACCACTATTGCAATTGATGTCTTAAGAATTATTTATTTCTTCTTCCTCTGTTTAGCTGTGGTGTAGTCCCTCCATTCATAGATCTCAGAGTCAGTCTTATCCAGAAACAAAACTCCATACACTACCTAGAAACTGCATCATTGTGACTCAGATGGGAATAGTAACACACTTTGTCTAGCCAGACCTCATGATGTGCCCTCTCTGATGTAATTTGTGTAGTTGCTTACCTGCTTAGAAGTCAACAAGAGTGTTAGCAAATTGGTTGACTCACTGTGTGAGTGCACACATATACTGCTACTCATACTCGTCTGCAGGCCTATGCTGAGGTGTTAATATACATAGTGTAGACATGCCAGGTTATTCCCAGAGGACGGATGAAGTAAAGTACATTTAAATTCCTGCCAAACAGACCAAGAGTCTCTCTCAGTCTTTTTTTTGCTGAACTATTCTGCTATTTGTGTATTCTGGCCGCCAGCATTCAACTTCCTATTTCTGTATCTAAACACTGTCTGGGAAAAGCGTTAGTATTGCTATAAGCTGGAAAGAGACATGATGTACATGTCAGGTACAAGGACGTGGGACAAGCTGAACCGGACCTTACCTAGTGCGATTCTTTTTGAAGTCACACTAACAGCTGAACGAAGCACCCTTCGTTCAGGTGTAGCATATAAATACAGCTGCAGTCTTTGGGACAAACTTCCTTCTTTCATGTGGAAACATAGAGCGAAAAATAAAACTTACTCCAAACTTCTTTGGTGGCCTTTCTCTATTTTTTGTAAACATCTTCATATTTTGAACTCTGTCGAGCTTCTTGGCTTTAGCAACAGTCCCCATGAATATACAGCACTTTTCAAATGACTACATCAATCGTTTTCTAGATTACAGCAAAGTGTATTTGCACTCCACTTGAATGTCAGATAGGCCTCCAAGTGCCGATGTTCGTCTTTTAACTCGTTCCAGTGGAGGTGACCACTTCACTCTAACTCTTGTTGACCTTAAGTGTTTGCCAGATTTTACTGCTTGTTTTTGAAGCTTACACGGTCATTCGCCTTTATATTTGTGACCTTTTTTACCCTCATCAGCTCTCTTTGAGGTTCTTTAAAAACCCCTTTCTGAAATCTCTCATTCTTATTATTTTTATATCATTATTGTATTATTTTAGTAGTGTGATCATTAGTATTATTTATCCTGATTAAAATTTAGCCTTCACATTTTTTTTACTATATCATTAAATATTTGGGATGGCACTAAATGTAGCAGACCCTCCCGACAGATATGTAAACATAGTAAGTTAATTGGAAGAGACTGGAGAAGAAACAACTTGGATAAGAAAGGCTATGAGAAAGGCCTCTGGTCTGCAAGAGTGCAATATGGAAAAAAAAAAAAAGAAAAATTGAGTTTTTTCCATTTATTTTTGTAGTTATTGCATATATTAAAAAATATTGACCAAAGGAAATATTCATCTTCGAGCAGATACATGAAATCAGACTGAAATTCCTGTTTATTGTCATTGATCTGTGATGATCCACCCTCCTGGTTTCCTGTGCTATTCTTTGCTGTTTTCACTGGCAAGAGCCTCAGTTGGTCTTCACAGCAACTGGCGGCACCTGAGAAGTGGGAGTGGCCATGAGAACAAAAAAAAAAGCCAGCTCTTTCCGGCTGCTCTCATTCTTATTAAGTAATCTGAGCCAGATGTTCTCCATAACAATATACAGAACAGTTTTCACAGGACTCCATGTTTCCACCACAGCGTTTCTCTTGGGCTGAGCTTGGGACATTGACTGAGCCATTGCAGCATCTTGATTCTCTTCTTTTTCAGCCATTCTGTTGTAAATTTGCTGCTGTGATTTGTATCTTCGTCCTGTTGCATTACCCAATTTGGGCAAACCTCAAGCTGATGAACAAATAGCCTCGCATGCTTTCTTGTTCAGAGGAGTTCATGATTGACTCCATAACTGCAAAGTGTTCAGGTCCTGTTGCTGTAAAACAAGCCCAGATCATTATCCCTCCACCACCGTGCTGACAGTTGGGATGAGATTGTTGCAGAGGTTTAGTAGTTTGTTTGTGCATACCTACAGTAAGACATGTTCTTTTAAAAAGAAGAGGCTTTGTCCTGACAGCCCTTCCAAACGAGCCATACTTGTCTGGGACCTTGGGTTGAATTTGCTAGGACATCCACTACTTGGATTGTGTTAAGATGAAGCAGAATGCTTCAGACCAACAAACTGAAGGAATTATTCTTTTATAAAGATATGTTACACCTAGACTATTAAAGCTGCTGCTACTTACCTTCTTAATACTATGGAAGCAATAAAGGTGTACTTAGTTTTTCACGACACTGCATGGTGTCCTGTGAAAACTCCTTTTTTCACCGGACTGTATTTCCTTTTGTGCTGACATCTTACATAACTTTCTTGCATACTTTCACTTATCCATGCGTGCTTTATAAGTTAACTCCTTTCATGTCTCAACACAGATTTTTTGCTGTGCCAGCGGCATGGCTCTAAAGCTTTCTTGGTTAATCTTGATATTTAGAGAACTATTCAGTGGATTGCCATGAAACTCGATACAGACATCCACTATACTTAGTGCTTAAACCCGAACTTTGATGATCTACCAGCTTTTTCCACAACAAACTTTTGCATCTTTTTAACATTTGCGGTTCAAAGTCAAATTTTCACTGGATAAAATCTCATGAATTTGGCACAGATTTGTCTCCTCAAAAGGATTTTAATCGTGTTGGTAACTCTTTCAGAAAAACTCATTTCTAATATACTTCCTTGATTTTGACTAAAACCTTGAAAACATTCCCATTATCCCTTTTTCTGGTCATTAATAACTGTTTCTATGTCATTAACCTAAAATGAGAATCACGGTAAACAATATTGCGGTTACAAATGAGCATGTTAGCTTTGACAGTCTTGATTATGCCAAAGCTAACATGTAGTCAAAACAATGTTGTGCTTAACCTTAGAGGATATAGTCTCGCAGAACCACAAAGATGGCTGCAGAGTCTTAAACTTGTTTTAAAATGAACCCAATCCATAAAATTCACACAAACTCCATTAGAACAGTTTATAATATAGATATTTCTGTCTCTGTGGCTAGACAGTCTGACGTCAAAGATTCCTTTGATCCTTATGAGTTATTACAAAATCCACTTTAACAGTGATTCACCTAATTCACATGTGCACCACATTTTAGTAAACTTGATTACGCAGTTAAGTTGAAGAGAAAAGTTTCCCCATTTTTGGGGCAGGTTTCAGAAGAAATTTATAACATGGACATCAATTCAATGTTAGGTAAGCAAATAATACTTAAATTTCTTGAACATCATACTATAGCTAATAAACAGCAATTTAATCTAATAAATGTGAAGGTAAATATAGGAGGAATTTGTCAAAATACAACATAGGCATACTAATAAAACATTAAAATTTTGAAGTCAGACTACATTAGATCACATATTCCAGCCCGCTGGCTATGGAGACACAATATACAATCTGTATATTGTGTCTGCTCAGCGGTGAAGCTGGGTTGTGGCCTCTTCCTTGCTCTTTCCCCAGCTCTCTGTCTCTCCTCTTATCTTCGAGTCCATCAGGAACACAGCACGCTCCAAGGGTAAACACACACAAACAAACTCTCCCAATCTTGCCAGAAGAGTTTATGTGGGATGGAGCGATAACATCTCTGTGCTCCATTGTCTCCATCGCGCCACGCTGCACTTAACAAACACAGAGAAAACACATCGGAAGTATTCTCCTCAAACCTTCACACCGGCCTTTTATTTCTCTTTTATCTGTAACAGAAAGGCATCAGCAACCCTCGGTGCTCACCTGTTTTTGAAAGAAAAATGGATTATAGCAAGGAGTTTGTCTTCTTCTTCTTTTCTTTTTTTTTGATTTAGGGCCAAGTTTGAAAAAAAAAAACTGAATTTTAAGATTTTCGGTCACTCTGTGGTTGTTCCCAGAGTCTGTAAACTGCACCTAAATTACTCATGAGACGTCTGGCCCTGCCCACATATTTAGCGTATTTTAAATTATGAAATGGGACACAATAGTTCATAAAGACCGAGACAGATGTCTGATCATAGGTGCACGGCTGCTGGAAATGTGCATTCTCTCACTCGCCGCTCGTTTATTTAAGTGATCGTAATCCCCTTCATCAAACCAGAACGGACCAGAGCCATAATGATCCTTCCCGGGGGAATTAGGTGATGATTGGTGCTGCAGAGGCAATTATCTTTACTTATTCTCCCTGTTCTCTGTGCCTTTGTATCTGTCTTGCCCTATTTTCCCCATTCTTTGCAGTCTTGAAAGCCAGCGATATTCTCGTGTTACTAATAAAACTTAAAGCAAACATGTATGCACAGACGCATTTATAGTGCACATTCATACACGGGCAGACACAGCTTTATGGTTAGGTTACACTCAGGGGTCCAGCAGTGGCAGCCCCATCTCAGTGGGGTGTGTATGTGCGTGTTTCTGTCTGTTGGGTGGGGTCAGACCAGTACTTGTTGATTCTGGTGCATCGAGTTACCGCTTGTCTGTCACATCCAATTACAGTTTCGGACCGTTGACGCACTCAGCCTGGCTCTGTGTACGTGTGTGCGGGTGTTTGTCGCTCACCTCCAGCTGTGCAATGCCGACGTAACGTGCCACAAGTATCCACTTGTGATTCGGATGGCTTGGCAATGTTTTCATCACACTTACGGATAATCCTGCTGCTGCAGTTTTAGTCTGCAGCACTGACTTGCTCAGTGAGTTAGCCTCCTGTACTGATGGGCTGATAATTGTACCAACCTTATACTTATTTCCTCTTCTTTAGTATTTATTGGAGGCACTTAATAAGCTATTCATGTGCAACTTGTGTGTTCCTGGCACTGTCTCATGAAATGACTTTCACTACATGTGTGGAATCCATCACGAGCGATTTCTCTTGTTAGCTTTCTTCAATACAAAATATTTTCTATATCCCTGTCAGACATGAGACATATGCACATTTACAGGGCAGCTAAAGCTGGCTAATGCCACTCTGTCAAAAGATTTATATTCACTTTTACAAACATGCAGTATCTTTTTCTGAGATGAAATATCATTTTCACAGCAGTCAGCCAGACTTATTCTCACTTTTCTCCGTTTCCTGAAGAGAGCCTCCAGCACATCCCTATTACTTTCAACAGAACGTGCTGCTTTTCACCTACCTTATTCCCATTTATGTTTTGGATAAGTATATCAAGTATGTGACACTGTCTGTTGCCTCTAATGCACAGATTTTGAAGTGCTTTCCTTGTTGCCATTAATTGCTCTTTCTTGCATACCCTTCTTATTGTCATATTGTGTCTCTTCAGAGAAGGCTGCACAATTATGGCACTATATGTTTACTTAATAGTTAAAGGCTCATTGTTTGATATAAGTTCATACCAGAATTTGATCGTAATTCTGTAATTCACATCATCGGATCTGGCGTTCATTTGTTAGTGTGAAGTTTATTGGTTTGTTTCATCAGTGCATTAGTTTAACCATTTAAAATCACTGGAGACTGTTTCCTCGTCCACGTGTCTGCAAAGCGTCTGTAGTGCTCCCAGAAAAGTGTGAACGTGTGAACTAGAAAGTGAGTCAACGCTTTTGGTGCTGGAGAGAAAGTTGAAGAAAAAAAAAAGGCGGAGAGAGGGAGAATCAGAGGGTTTATTATTTCTGTCCAGTGTTTTCTTTAACAGTTCCATCAAGCAGGGTGGAAGCGGATCATTTTCTTCCACTCACCATAGGTGTGAGAGGCCACACACAAACTGTGCATGTAAATGCACACCGTCTACTCCACACCTACCGATTCTCACACTCACATGGATGGCAGCAAAGGTCATAGCACTTAGAAACTCTTTCTGCACTACTTATCTCTCTCTCTTCTGTCATGGCTGTGTCCAATTCTTCATAGGCAAGTCTTTTTACTTCTCTAGCTACAGCATTTGTTTTTCTTAACTTTTCTTTCATTCCTAATTTAGCTAGAATTTTGTTTTTTGTTTTTTTTTTTGCAAAGGGCCAAACAGTACAGTGCGAATGCAGATGATTTGTGCACGAAATCATTTGAACATTTTAGAATAAACACTTACCTTCCTGCTTTTTGCTGCTTTGCTTCCAAAACCCCTCCCCTTAACTCTTTATACCCCTAGCTTCCTCTTTTGGCTTCCCAGGATGCCATGCGGGACACAGCTGAGCAGATCATGGAGTTGGAGAGGGCACTGAGAGAAAGCATGAACACCTCTTCACATAGGGAGGCTCTCTGGGCACAGGAGGAGGCTGCCCGGGTTCAGGCCCAGAGACAGGTTTACCTGGTGTAGCGCACATGTCGAGGGCTCCATACCACCACACACACATATATTCGCATGCATGCACACAGATAGTCTTGAGGGTCTCCACACAGGTTTGCTTGTGTACCTTTTAAACTGACCAGTTGATCAGATCATTCAGGAAAAAAAAACTTAACTGCGCCTCCATGTGGTTCAAAATGTAACTGCAGGCAGACCATTATACCATTATTACCAAATGGGTAGTTGCCTTTTGTTTCCTCTCTGTTATTGCTTTTTCTTCTTAATTTACTTTTTATTCTCTAAACACTCTTTTGTTTATTTTATTCTTCTTGACTGAAATTTCAAACCAAGAAAAAAAAAGAAAAAAAAAAAAGAAATTCCAGTGGCCTCCTTTCATTTTCTCTTGTTAACTTTGCATGCTTGAAAATGTAAGCATATGTTTGAGATGTTGTGAGTTTATTTCTCTGTAGGCAGAGTGACTGACAAAGCTGGAGACTTGATGGAGCACAGGTTGCCCCTTTTAACCACATGTCCTGCTTATCTGTCTGCCTTTCTGGCTGCCTGCTGGTCCGTCTACATCTTTATGCAGGTCCAAAAAAAAGTTTACGTGTGTGTGTGTGTGTGTGTGTATACGTAGGTGTGTCTGCGGTGGGAAAGAGAAACAAGGCAAGGGAGTGTGTTTCCTCTCGGTGTGAGCATGCATTTGAATGAGAATGACCTCGCATTACTTATGAGTGCCACAAGTAATATGAGAGCAATTGGCGGTTAAAACAAGAACCACCATTTTGAGGCAGAGTGGCGACTGTATTGCCTCAAATACACACGTATGCTTCCTAGGAGAGTTTAAAAGATGAAGAGAGGCCGGGGCAGCAAAGTAAGAGAAGGTCAAACTCAGTTTAGAAAATTTTGCGAGCGCCAACGCTAACTGCGGCTTGTTTTTTTTTGTTTTTTTTTGTTTTGTTTTGGGGTTTTTTCTCCCTTCTTTTCACAATTTCTGTGCTTTGCACGCTTGACTTGCATTCAGCATGGATACTGTGTTTATCAAACAATATTCTGATTCACTGCAAAGTCAGAGAAGTATATTTATGTCTGAGGGACTTTTTGCACGCATACAAGTAAATGATTCAGCTGTGACCTGAGTTCACCCATGTCAAAGATTCAAGAAAATCCTTTTCTAGCTGGTGACACATTAACATTCATTGACCCCACAAGCCATAGTCAACTTGCCTTATTGACTTATTATAAGTCAATCCAGGCCCTATGCATAGAAAACATACAGAGCCAGCATGCGGTCATACTGGCGACTTAACTTGACACGAGCTGAACTAGAATAGAGTTACAGCCACACTGTTGACACAAGGAAACCTGCCCAAGTGCTCAAGGTGCTCAGTCACTGATGCTCACTGTCAACTGTCGAAGGAGTGAGCTTTGTCAGCCAAAATAATGTTACCACATAAGAAGGGAGCAGTTCAGCATGCCATCATTATAAAACTAGACAGTTGTCAGTCGAACACTACTCTTGCCTCTGAGACTGGAAAAGAGTGCGTGGAGCGACTTAGAGAGGAACAAGTTCTTTTGAAACATCACCTGACTCTGGCACCGCTTCAGCCCGCCCTGCCAAACTCACATTCTCACCCCCTCCTTTCCTCACTTTTTGCTTGATTTTCTTCTTTCTTCTCCCCTCTGTCCCAGAGTAATCAGTCTCATGATGTGTAATGCGCTGAAAGTCTTCCATCAGCCTGACCTGCTGAAATGGAGCATGGGTAATGCCCTGGGTCACTTTTTTTCACACCCTTGTTTTCTAAGTCTCTCACTCTGTCTCTGCCGCTCTCTGCTTCATGTCTTTCTCGTACAATCATTCCTGCTGTCCAGCCACTGTCCCGAGCCTTGCTCGTTCCCATCTGCCTTCTTAAGTTGTCTGACGCAATTATCTCCACACTCTCTCTCTCTCTCTTGTTCTTGATTTATGCTCTTTTGCTCTCCCCTCTGTGGCGTTTGAACTAGGCCTTTGAACCAGCAACACGACGCAAACGGACAAGAGGGATTTGGCCCTTACCTCTGAACCCTCAATCAGCTTATCAACTAAAGGGGCTTTGGGCCAGCCTTAGAAGGCCTTAGCCTGGCTGGGGGGCTTTGCCTTGAAGTTGAGCTAAATTAGCACGCACAGGCTCACTGCTAAGCTGATTAGGTCCCTAATTTCACTAAAATGCATTGTATTCCTTATTAATGATGTGATTGTGAAGTGAGGGCTAGCCTGGGTGGTGGGTTAATAAGGGACTGGGAAGGGAAAAGTTGGTGCATGAGGGTTGATAGGCATGTGGTGGGTGTAAATGGGGCTGTGTGGGTGACCCTTGGCTTTCAAGATGAAAAGATTGGCTTTGTATTCACTCGATCCTGGAATCAAACAGCGAACATTAAAATGGTGTAAGTTTGGACAGTTGCATATTTTGACGTTACTCGGTCTATTAACAGCTAGAAACTACCGAGGTCAATTGCTCTTGGCAGAGCTATGGGGTGTATGTTATTGAATATTAAAATTGTGTTATATTTCGAAGAAGTTATGACTGAAAGTTGTCATTTTCCGACCGTACTATTTAAATTACAGCATTCTGCACTCCCTTTGCTTTTTTCATTTCTTCCCGTATTCAGTGTTTGATATTCATGAAGAGTGAGTGAGCACATAAGCTGACATCTGTGAAACACACCTAGAAAACTGGAGGAGATGGAAACTGTCCTGAAAATGTGTGAACCATTTGGCTCCTTCATAAAAGAGGCCCATTCCTTTTTTTTTTTCATGTCCTACCCCATGGAGTGGTTCTTTCTAATAGTTCTTTTCTCTAATTTTTTTTCTTTCTCCTTTTTTCTTGCAAATTTTAGATTTTTTTTTAGACCTGTATCACAAATTAGCAGCTCATCAAAACTAAACAAAGATAAATGTATGTTCCTGTTGTTTTACATTTACATCTGTACATGCTTGAGCAATACTGCATCCTATTGTGAAGTGCTTGTTGTTAGACAATTAGACACTTCCTGTCTAATGACGCCCTGAGGTCATATGCTGTCAGACACATGTGTGTGCAGATAAAGAGGATGCAGTCAAAAGGTTGAGCATTATCCTTACCCCTAAAGCACAACTGCACTTGAGAATCAGGTAAGATAAGTGACAGGAGAGGGCTGAGACGAGAGGGTCAGAACAATCACTCAACTAACCTGTGAACCTAAGTAATTTCTCCTGCTCCTAAATGTCAGCTGGCCATTGATTGTCAATGTTTAGGCTGTCATTTAATGTCATCTTTTAGCATTCCAATGCACATTCTTGACATACACACAGACAACAGACAACTTGCTATATATCAAATTACTTTAGCATACATTTAGCATGCATAAGTGCAGAATAGATACGTTTCTTTGGATTATTATAATTTTATCTTATAATAAAGAGCAGAACGATGTGGGTTCTCTAGTGTGTTTTCACACTGTTTAAACCACCTTGTCTTTGTCTTCCACTGAATAGCTGGAGGAACTGATGGGAGCCTTGGAGAAGACACGCCAGGAGCTGGATGCCACTAAACTACGTCTGTCCTCCACTCAGCAGTCGCTGCATGAAAGAGACGGACATCTGAACAGTCTGCGGCAGGAGAGACGCAAGCAGCTGGAGGAGATTCTGGAGATGAAGTTAGTGTCACAGTCACCTATATGTCTACATATACTGCACATACTTTCAGTTACATTAGACAGCTTTTAGTTAAAGTTTAACTGTTAAGTACAGCTGCCTGCCCAAACATCTGTCTTTACAAAGGGGTTAGTGTTGTGGTTCAGGTCACAATATTAGAAATGTGCTTGCAGTGCAAGATGTGTGGTAAAATGAGCAGACTAGATATTTTAGTAATAAGATGCTAACAGAGGGGTAAAAATTTAAGTCATGGTGTATTACTACTTCAGGAAGTAGTAATACACCATGTTTTTAGGTAAGAAGTCACAGCACTGGACATCATTTTTAACATTATATAAATTATATAATTATACATATAATATAACACGATATAATTGAATAATTTTAGTATTATAATAAGTTAAATATCACATTTTTACTTCTAAGAAAACATGTGATTTTGATGCTGTTAGACTAATAGAAGTCTAAAATTATTACCATTAAATGTCACCTTATTATCTTTTTTTAAAAATACTGAACAGATCTAAAGTATACATTGTTGATCCCAAGTTAATGTTTTAAGTTACATAGTAATTTCTTAATTCTTGCCTTTTTTAAATTAAATTATTTCCCCAGTACGTCACATGTTGATATGGACCTACTATAAAATATCTGGTAATGACCGATACTTCACTTTTCTACTCGGTTTAAGAACTCAAACACTTTCCTACTACAAACCTCATTCACCCATTCATACATGTGCCCTTTTCTGTGGATTAGCACTAATATTTACAAACTCACACTCACATTGTCCAAGGATACTTGACATGCAAGTTGGAGGATGCAAGTTTGGTAGATGACCTGCCGTACCTCCTGAGCTGCAGCTGCCTTCAGAGGGGGGATAAAAGTACACTAAAAGTGTGAGTGCTAGTGACTGACAGCCCATAAAAGTAGATTTTCTTTCTTTTTTTTTGGCATGGTATGATGGGCACTGGCATGATTTACTTACTGTTTATGAAGAACATTTGTAAAAATAGCAGCTTTTTTTTCACTGCAGCTCATAAACCTGTGTCTAATATTGTATTAGGCACATTTATCTGCTCACCTGTTCACATATGCGTTTGTGTTTGAGTGTGATATAGACATCAGCTCTGAGGTGTATTCTGAAGCAGGATCAGCCGTTGTCTAAAGGTGCCTCGTGAAAAGTTCAGTTTATTGAGGACAGGTGGTGTAGCCTTAGGTTAGATAGATTTGTGTGCAGCTCTTGCTTTGTGTGTCTTTGTGACACAGAGGGAGTTAGAGCAGAAGGAAGCTAAGAAGGAGGATGTGCAGAGCTGTTTGCATTTTCATGTGTGAGTGTATGTCAGTGGTTGTGTGTAAATGTGTGAGTGAGTTCAGTGATCTGCAAGTGGCTTGGCTACATGTGCGTTTGCTTTGAGCACTCTGATTGAAGGAGCATGGAACCACATATCTGCTTGTCATGTGCTGCAGAGAAATGCCTTTAATGTCAGCTACTCAGTGCAGTACAAAAGAGAAGGCTGGCACATTCTGTATGTATTGAAAACACAACTGTTAAAGTCTACTGTGCCTTCAGCTCTTCAGACCACACATAACTGATGTACATAGCTTACGGCATTCTAATGTACATAGCTATATAGTGTAGCTTTCTGACTACTGACAGCAGGGTGCCCTTTGCCTGTCTATCTTCACACACACACAAACACACACACACACTGCTGATACAAACCACCTTCCTGTCTGTTTCAATTTCCACCCTCCAAACATTACTGGGAATGTTTATCAGTGGAAATGTATAACATATGATAGAGTCAGAAAGCGTGGTCTAGGTACAGTATAGCAAAAATGCTCAGCAAAGTAGCATGTGATTATTTTAGTGCTTTGGTAGTCCTGTAGCTTACATTGATTTTATTAGAAATATGTCAGAGTAAGAAGGTTGTTGTGATGATTCGCTGACATGAACAACAACAACAAAGCAGAACCTTCAATTTTAGTTTAAGACTTTGACTAGCCTACACTGGTAAGACCTTTAGAAATGTGCCATTGATAAGGGGGCAGGAGGTGCGTGAATGTGCATGTTTGTGTGTGTGTGTGTGTGTGTGTGGTCCGTTGTACACTGTGTGTGTGTGTGTGTGTGCGCGCGTGAAGAGGTTAGAGGCAGGGGTTTGGGGTCACTGGTGATGAGGATTAAAGGACTGTTGAACTGCAAGGGGCAAAGCTTCGTGAGACTGACACACATCTGAACAATCCGCAAAGATACACTTGCAGAACGTACACACACAGCCTCAGCGGAGCTCGCATATAATCACTCACGTCTGCAGACATGCACATACTTACACAAACTGTGGCTTGCTCCTTTAAAAGGGGGCTATATTCCCAGAGCACAGCTCTGCTCCAAGTTAGCAGAGGGAAAGCTAAACAGGAAAGATAGAGCAATGAAAGAGAGGTAACAAGCGAGACACGTTAGAGGGAAAGCAGCAAATATCTGGGCAGAAAGAGAGAATGAGAGGGAGCAGAGGGTGGAATGGAGGGGCTGCACATGCTGAAGTATTTCAAATCTTAGAAATCATGAGAGAAGTTTGATTGCATGCCAAGTTTCTCCTTCCCTCTGCTGTAATGTGGCATTTGTCAAGAAGACCAGCTGAAGCAAACCATGTGAGGCACGTCTCCAATGAATTGGAGAGCTTTCTGTGTGTGTTTTTAATGTGTGCATATATGTGTGTGTCTGTGTAAGCTAGAGGGAGGCAGAGAACTCTTGGCTTTTCAACACTGTTAATGAAAGAGACAAGGAGGGAAAAAGCATTTTCTATACTCTCGTTGCATTATGGGTATCCCTGTTCATCGTGTGTGTGCTTTTCTGTGTGTGTGTGCATTTCTGTGTGTGTGTGTGTGTGTGTGTGTGCATGTGTGTGTGTGTGTGTGTGTGTATGTGTGAAAGAGAGATGGAGAGCATTTTCATATTTGCCTTTTACAGATATAGCTATATAGCTTAATGCTTAAGAGCAGTGCAGGTCTCCTCTGTCACCCCACACCAGATTGAGTTTCCACCATACTGTACAATATTCACACACACACACACAAACACACACTCACAGAGACACAGATGGCCTCCGGAGGAGCTACTCATTAAACAAGTCTTGGGTCATGGGGTATAGGTGCACAATAGAGAAATTATGTGTTTGGACATTTTGAATAGCTAGTCATTGAGATGTTTCCATAGTCTGAATAGGATAACACTATATGCCACAACACTGCAGTGGCTTGCTGAACCTGATCCTTCTATAGACTTTGGGAATGTTGGGGTTAATATCTCTGTTTACATTTCAGTGATGGAAACGACGATAGTGGAAAGAAAGAGAAAAAAACTGTGGCAGCTTCGATGCAGAGTTGACAAAGTGGAACTTCTTTGGGGTAGCTAAGTGGCAAGTTGAAAATTTAGGAGATGGAGGAAAAAATTACAAGACAGAAGGAGGAAAAGAGGAAGTTGTATCGTAGATTTAGGGAGGAAATAGTAAATGGTGGAAAATGATATGCTGAGGCAGGGATTGATGGAGGGAGTGATGGATGTAGGGAGTGGCGGAAGAAAGAAAGGTGAAGCTGAAGTATAGCTGTAGAGAGTTGGGAGGACCATATACAGAGCAGTTCTCTGAGTAAAATCACTAAACGCAACAAAACATGTACCAGCAAACACCTGCATCACACTGAAACAAAGAACGCACACCTTTTAAATATTTTTACTTTTCATGTGAAGTATGTTTTTCAAGTAATTTGCCAAACATTGTTTATATTAAAAAAAATAAAGTCTGTATTTAGTGCAAAAGAGCTTTGATTTTCATACAGTTTTGAAGACACTTGGCAGGCAGGTTCTTCTAATCATCTTTTAGTACTTACAGCAGTTTGTCTTTGTTTTAAGACTACTTTGTTTCTGTTTCCTAATGAAATTCCCAACAGACTCGATAATGTTATCAAATCTCTATTGAGGATCAAATTATGTGCTTCTGTCATTCAAGATGGGTCTTTTATCACTTTGAATATTTATTACATTTACTAGAAGTGATCTGCCTATTCTTTCTGGTATTGCTTGGTGGACACAAATCTAAACATCTCAGGTAAGATTAAATAGAAAGCTTTAAATGCAGAGAAAATATGGAGTAGCTGTTTCTTTGTGACAGTAACTGCTTAGAGATCCAGTTTAATAACTAAATGAACATATAAAGAGACATTGTAAATATGGTCTGCTTTCTCTTTTACCTTAAAAAGGTCCTAAATGACACGGTGGACAGAAAGGCTGAAAATAAGAAACAAGTTCCTTAAGCTTATTATAGCTTATTATACCCATACTTGTCCTTGGTGCTTGAAAGCCTCCTGAACTGTTTTGGTGTGTAATTGTACAAAAGCAAATTCAGGTCAAATGTCATCCCTCATCCCTCATTTCTTTTATCATGTCACTAAAGTGTAAATGAAATATTCTACAAGCCCTAAACTATAACTCCAGATTACATTCTGTCACATATCCATCTGCTGGCCGCTTACAGTAACTCATGGCATAATGAAGCTTACAGCAGTAGCGACGTTATGACTTCAAAATCCCCAATGTAGACATCCTGTCTGCATAGCACCATCGCCATGGTTACACTGACTAAACACACAGAGAGACCAGCTGTACTGGCAAGGTCATGTCCCTGCTCACTGATCTCTCCCAGGGACCTAGACACACACATGCAGG